>JAKVIS010002385.1:0-23260 GCA_033119425.1 Bufotes viridis | reverse complement strand
GTACTATAGAAAGTAGGAGGACGATCTGAGTTAGGACATAGTTAAGATTATCGTGGAGTAGCTATACTAGGCGTATTTACCCTGGGTACAACTTATTTGCAGGATTTTTTGTGGCGCTTTTATGAATGGTTTCCCATATATAATGAATTGTAGTGTATGTTTTTAATAATATTATCAATAAACTATTTATTTTAATGGAACTTTGTGCCATCCGTATTTTTGAGATATAGATGTTTGATTGTAGGATAGCGTTCCTTTATATGCTGATCTAAATTAGTAGGACAGGAGTAAAAACGTGCTGCCTACTGTTTCTGGTTTAACTAACACCAGATTGATTAAATTGGCCTTTTTTTCACCAAAATTACAACACTGGACAATGTAATGCCTTTTTCCGGTATTAATTCCTTTTTACAGGAGTAAAAACGTGAGGCCTACTGTTTCTGGTGTAACTAACACCAGATTGATTAAATTGGTCTTTTTTTCACCAAAATTACAACACTGGACGATATAATGCCTTTTTGCGATATTAATTACAAGAGGACTGCTGGTATTTCAGAACACCGGAATTTTTAAAATGCTAGTTTTGCTAGATAAATTTCCCACACTGGGAGAAATATTGCCTAAGCCTTTTACAGTATTAATTACAACAGGAGTGCTTCTTCTGGTCTAACACCAGAATAATTTTATTATTACGGTGAAAGCTTTTTTAATTTATATTTCTGGCACATAAAAAAAAAAATATTTCTGGCTGACAGTATTGGACTTGGCTGTAGTGGCACTGGCTAGCCTAGCTGGAACAGCACATTCATGGGATTTGCTATCCAAGTGGGTTACTTTCAGTTTCACCTCTGATATATTAAATATCTTTGCAGTTAGTAGGGGTGACACAAGCACAGCCAAACCCCTGATGTAGTATATCTATGAAAAAATCGACTATTACATGAGATTAATGGACGTTGTGGCAGCTTTTGCTGTAGCACCACAAGTCCCAAAATGGCCGCCGCCTATCAGCCCAGTAACGTGTGCCAGAAAACGGTCTGCCCAGCCAGAAAAAGAATTGACTTTGACTGAGCAGCTGAATCGCTGTTGTTCTGATTCACAGGTGTAGATTTTTCACTTCTTTGGAGCTTTGGTTTAGACTCTGTGGCAGCTTGTGCTGGCGCACCACAAGTCCCAAAATGGCCACTGCCCGGTCAGCCCAGTTACATGTGCCAGTAAAAATCGCTCTGGCCAGTCTCAACAAAATAGTGACTTTCAGTGAACAGCTCAGCTGAGTTGTTCTGATGCACAGGTGTAGAAAGGTAGATCATTCACTTCTTTATCCCTGCCTATCTCGCCCTCACAGAAGCTGCGTCCTCTCCTACACTAATCAGAGCAGTGTGACGTGCGGCGCTACGTGACTCCAGCTTAAATAGAGGCTGGGTCACATGCTGCACTTGGCCAATCACAGCCATGCCATTAGTAGGCATGGCTGTGATGGGCTCTTAGGGCAAGAAGTAAAATGCTAGCTGATTGGCTGCTGTGCAGTCCTTCAGAAAGCGGGAAGAAATCGACGAACACCGGACCCGAACCCGAACTTTTTTGAAAATGTCCGGGTTCGGGTCCGTGTCACGGACACCCCAAAATTCGGTACGGACCCGAACGATTCTCGAACTGTTCGCTCAACACTATTAGGAATATATGGCTAGTGGGTGAAATTTCAGGATTCACCTAAAATTCAGTCTAACCTTTACAGGTGAACTCAATGTGACCTTCTCTAAACTTTTGAATGCATATGTCCAACTGTTCAATGTTTCAGTATGTTTTGCACAACTTGCTGTTCTCTAACAAGGAACTTAACAGAAAATTTCACAACAGGTGTTTGATCCATGACTTGTCTAATAACTTTTCTGGTTCAATTAGAATTAGTATTTAAACAGTCCCCCTCATCCTGCTGTTCATATTTTGATGACCAAGACGACACCTAACAAATGATCAACAACAGGCTCGGACTGGCCCACAGGGGTACAGGTGAATCCCCCGGTGGGCCCCTGAGCAAGGTGGGACAATAGTCTCCCACCCCCTGCACAAGTGGCACATAACACATTAGATTTACTGCACTACATACATATATTCAATGTACTGCACCTCAACCAGCCTATATTCATATAAAAAACTTGTTAGATTATTTATTATATTTGAATGTATCCATTCTGTGGGCCCCCAAAATAAATTTTCCTGGTGGGGCCTAGGTACCCCAGTCCGACACTGATCAACAGTACCTCATTATTACAAGGCTTCAAGCAGGATGTTCTCTGGCAGAAGTGACCACTGAGCTTAGAGTGTCACAGAGTTTCATCAGCGGCTTGCAACAGAGATACAGAGATATATAATAGTTTTGACCTATCAGGATCACACATAAGAGTTACCAAACCTACAAAGAAATATGTGTATAACCCAAACAAATTTAACACGATACTGCGATCGTAGTAAAATTAATTTTTATTAAATTACATTAAAAAACATTTATAAAATACATGTATATGTTTATGTATTCAAAACAATACATCCATTGTGGTACACAAACAGGGGGTGCACTGGGGAAACAAAGAACAGGAGGGCACAAATCGCTACACAAAAGTTAAATGGAGCAGTAGAGTGGTGCGCATGCCTAAAACAGGCAGCACCGCCAGTGACGGCAGGTGGTGTCCGATCAGACAGGCGCACACACACAATCACTACCGTGAGTAAACCGTATCTGCTGTTGGAGCATGTGCACATATGGAGACGTTGGACCGGCCGTAGTGAAGTCAAATGTCACAGAGTAATAAAGAATAATGGTCGGTACACGTCTCAAAACCTATGTGAATCAAAAAAGTATGTGGCCAGCAATTGCTGGACCCAACAAAACAATAGCTCTCCCAAGCATATAGGCCCTCCTACCCCAGCGTCACCTTACCTACCCAACGCGTTTCGCCGCAATTGGCTTCGTCAGGGGATGGGTGACACTGTGTAAGGTCGCAGTTTAAATAGGGCTCCTGGTGAGGAACGCCGGGATCCGGAGGTGTGGTCTTGCGGTCATGTGACCGCATACTCGTTACGTTGCTTCACGTGATGGCCGCGTCACAGGGTCATGTGGTCAAATCCCTGTGACGCGGTGTCACGTGATGACCACATCCCCCGATCTTTAGTTAAACTTATGCTTTGATATGGCATAATAATGTATCCTCCCCTGCCGGTTACTACACGCCCCTTGTCCTAAATAGTGGTCCCTTAAGAACCAGTAAATATCAAGATAACCGATATATGTTACTTGGGCGCAATCGTGCCCACAACAAATATGGCCTCGATCTCTTCACGGGCGTGCGTTGACTTCCTACATCAGCAAGTATGGTATTCTCATGAAAGCCGGAGCGCCGGTGAAGTCGCGCAGGCGCAATATGCGCACATATCCAGTGGCGATGTGCACCAATTGGGTCCACAATGAAGAAAAATCAAACTGACACCACAAAGACAAAGTAAGTGAATGTGTGCACAATGAAAGAAAAAGGGTGAGAGTAAAAGGTGAGTGAATTGAAAGTGTGCGTGAGAATGACTTAAAATTATATACTTACGTGGTCCAGCGGCTAAGTGCTGCTGTAAAGATTACTAAAAAAAAAATTAGTGACAAATAGATATGGTGACAATACACCTAAAGTGACAATACAAAAATGGAGGTAAAGCATATAAAATTATCTAATTGTTAGCTTATATATATCTATGTGCTGTGGTAAGGTGCAAGGTACCGTGGTCGATGGCAGGTACGTGTTACCGAGGTTCCTGGCCTCGGTGAGGTAAGAGCCGGGTTTTCTTGCGTGTCAGCAGCAGCTAGTGCTGTTTTGACACATTGCTATTTAGTTTGGCTGCAAAGCCAATCCGGGCCGGCTCTTACTGGGAGTAGGCAAAGAGTTGGGTGGGTGCCTACTCCCCACGGTCCAGGCCGGGTTTTCCCGGGCCTTTATAACACAGCCAGCAGCTGGGTGTGTGTGTGGTGATTGTCCTGGAGCTGCTGTTAGGCTGTGGAATCATTTGCGTTTGGGAATTCTGATCCATTCTGTGCTATGTGGAGTTCTCTGGGCTGGAAGCAAGAGCCCCAGCAAGGAGGAGTGCAGACGGCCTGAAAGCCTGAGGTGGTTTGTCCTGCGGCTGGGCTGACAGCCAGGTGCGAACCTGCACCTAAAACCTCCCAGGTGATTGTAACCTGCATTGGACTGTTTGGTTTTGCATCACGTTTTTCTGCTGTGTGTGAATTAACACCAAGAGACTGTTTACTGTTTGTTTTGTGCAAGTGTGAATAAAACACTGTTTACTGCACTTTCTGGACTCCCTTTTGCCTCTGTACTGCACCCGCACCGCTATCTACCAAAGCGACTCCCCACATTTGGTGTCGGATGCGGGCATGCGCAGTGAGGCTGGCGTGAACGCCGAACTTTGTTTGTTTTGCTGAGCAAAAGTGAATGTCATTTGTCAAGCCGGCAAAGTTTCAACACGTGAACCCTGACAAAATGGAGGCAGTTGTAAAAGCTCTCGTGGAGGCCAATTTACAGCAGCGGGAGGCCAACAAGCAGCAGCAGGAGACAAACCAGCTGCTGTTGCAACATGTAATGGCTTTACAAGCGACTGGAGCCTCTCACCGTGCCCATGATGCCCGGAAAGCGGTCCGTGCGGCGATTCCCAAGATGACCCCTGAGGACGATGCTGAGACCTACCTGGCAGTCTTCGAAAAAGTGGCCATGAGGGAGAAGCTGCCCCGCGACCAGTGGGCTGAGGTGGTCACTCCGTTCCTGGCTTCCGGACCCCAGCAGGTGTTTTTCGACTTGGCGGACGACCAAGCGGCCGATTATGACACCATGAAAGGAGAGATCCTGGCCAGACTGGGGGTGAACGTGCTGGTCCGCGCTCAAAGAGTCCACCAGTGGGACTTTAAAACGACTGAACCCGCTAGGCCGCAGTACTACGATCTGCTGCACAGGCTGCAAAAGTGGCTGCAGCCCGATCTACTGAGTCCCACTGTCATGTTGGATCGCCTGTTGGCGGACATCTTTTGGAGGGCCCTGCCTTATCCCCTCCAGCACTGGGTCGGCCAGGCGTCTCCGGTAAGTGCCCTGGAGATGGTCGACCTGGTGGAGCGTTACGAGGCCACCAGAAACCTGCAGGGGAGTCCTGCTGGGAAGGGGCAAGTCAAACCCCGGAGGCCTCCACCCCAGTTCCGACGACCAGCGACAGAGAGACCTGCACGGCATGTACCCCCTGCGGAACCCGCCTCCCGTGGTGTGCTGGAGGTGTCAGGAGCCAGGCCACATCAGGGCCGACTGTCCGCATCGGGGTGAGCCGATGGAGGTGAACTACGGGGGTCGCCACTCCGTGTATGCACAGAAGCTGTGTGCAACTGGCACCCGTGAGGTGCAGGATAATACCCACCTGTGTCAGGTAGAGGTGGGAGATTCTCTGGCGGTGGCCCTGCTGGACTCCGGGAGTCTAGTCTCCCTGGTAAGGGCTGCCCTGGTACGGCCTGCGGAGTATACCAGCCGTAAAATCGGGGTCCTGTGCATCCACGGAGACTTAAAAGACTACCCCACTGCACTAGTGACTTTGTCCACAGCGGCTGGTAAGTGGACCCACAAGGTGGCTGTCGCTACTAAACTCCCACATGAACTAATAATTGGGAGAGACTTCCCTGGTTTTCCGTCACTATGGCCTGAGGTGAAAGTGACTAATAGCCCTGAGACAGGGATAACCCTAGCAGAGTGGCCTGGTTCCAGTGGGAGGCCAGAGCCCTGGGAGCCCGAGTCCGAAGGGCCTGCGGTAGGGGTGACCACCACTTCTGTGATAGAGGGGGAGACACCCCCACTGAGTGTAATGGTGGGAGACATGAAGGACTTGCCACCAAGGCCTGAGTTGGCAGACCTCCACGTCTCCGGAGATAATTTTGGGACCGCACAACACCGGGACCAAACCCTAACCAGGGCCTGGGAAAGTGTTGTAATGATTGATGGTAAACCCCAGAAACCTGGGGCTGAGTTAATGTTTCCATGATTTATTGTTCTTCAGGATATGTTGTATCGGGTGAACCAAATCCGAGGTGAGCCAGTTGAACAGTTGGTGGTGCCCACCGCATATCGCAAGCTTGTTATGGAGCTTGCCCACCAACATGTTCTTGGGGGACACATGGGGTGGCAGAAAACGCAGGACCGCGTACTACAGCGATTTTACTGGCCCGGTTTGTTTAAGGAAGTAGAGGAGTATTGTAAGTCCTGTCCCACCTGTCAGATAAATAGCCCCCAGCCACATTTCCGTAGTCCTCTGGTACCTCTTCCAATTATTGAGGTCCCGTTTGAGCGAATCGCTATGGATCTAATTGGGCCTGTACCAAAAGTCTGCCAGGGGCCACCAACACATTCTGGTAGTTCTCGACTATGCCACTCGATATCCGGAGCGGTGCCTCTGCGACATACCTCAGCTAAGCTCATTGCCAAAGAGTAATGGAAATGTTTTCCCGTGTGGGCCTGCCAAAAGAGGTTCTGACAGACCAAGGGACCCCTTTTATGTCCAAAGTTATGAGGGAACTGTGTAAATTGTTGCGTATAAAGCAGTTACGGACGTCCGTTTACCATCCGCAAACAGACGGTCTTGTCGAAAGGTTTAATCAAACTTTAAAAAACATGTTAAAAAGGGTGGTGTCTAGAGATGGGAAGGACTGGGATCTGCTTCTGCCCTATCTCATGTTCGCAGTGCGAGAGGTGCCCCAGGCCTCTACTGGGTTCTCGCCCTTCGAACTGCTTTATGGCAGACACCCTTGGGGCCTGTTGGATATCGCCAAGGAAGCGTGGGAACAACAGCCTGTCCCCCACAAAAGTGTCATTGAGTATGTCACCCAGATGCAGGAACGGATGGAAAGGGTGTTGCCGCTGGTCCGGGAGCATATGGAGGCAGCGCAACAAGCCCAGAGTAGGGTGTACAATCGTCAGGCTCGGGTACGGAACTTCAACCTGGGAGATCGGGTTTTGGTTCTGGTGCCCACCCTTGAAAGCAAGTACCTAGCTAGGTGGCAGGGCCCCTATGAGGTGATCGAGAAGGTAGGGGAAGTAAATTACAAAGTACACCAGCCAGGGCGGCGCAAGCCAGAGCAGGTGTACCACGTGAATTTACTAAAGCCGTGGAAAGATAGGCACACGGCCGACGACAACAGCCCCCGGCAAGGGCTTCTAGGTGACAAGGGTCCAGCCCCACAGTTCGAGGCCTGCGAAGCGGTAACCACGGTAAAAATCGCAGACAGCCTGTCTTCCAAACAAGTTCAGGATGTCAGGGAGTTCGTTAGTCGGAACACGGATGTGTTCTCGGACCTCCCTGGCCGCACGTCTCTCATCCAACATGACATCGTCACTGAGCCTCAGGCCAAGATCCGGTTAAAACCCTACCGGGTACCCGAGGCTCGGCGACGGGCCATCGCGGAGGAAGTGCAGTTAATTTTGAAGCTTGATGTCATTGAGGAGTCGAAAAGTGAGTGGGCCAGTCCCATAGTTCTAATACCCAAGCCGGATGGGACGTTGCGGTTCTGCAACGATTTTCGCAAGTTAAATGAAGTGTCCAAGTTTGATGCGTATCCCATGCCCCGGGTAGACGAGCTTGTTGAGAATTTAGGGCAAGCCCGTTATTTTTCTGTGCTAGACCTCACTAAAGGATACTGGCAAGTACCCTTAACGGAGACGGCCAAGGAAAAAAACACTTTTGTTACCCCGCAGGGCCTGTATCATTACAAGGTGTTACCCTTTGGCCTGCATGGCGCCCCGCCACCTTCCAAAGGTTAATGGATATTGTACTGCGACCTCATCGTCGGTGCGCTCGGCCTACTTAGATGATGTAATCATCCACAGCACCCGACTGGGAAAGCCATTTGCCCAAAGTGCAGGCGGTAGTGGATGCCCTGAGGAAAGCTGGACTGACCGCCAATCCAAAGAAGTGTGCGATTGGGTTGGAAGAGACCAAATACCTGGGATATGTTATTGGGCGGGAGTCATCAAGCCGCAGGTAACTAAAGTAGAAGCCATACGTAACTGGCCCCGACCGGTCACTGCCAGGCAGGTAAAGTCCTTCCTGGGAATTGTAGGGTACTACATGCGGTTTGTGCCCCACTTTGCCACAATAGCAGCGCCGTTGACAGACCTGTTGAAGGGCGAAGGTCTGGGAAGGTTAGCTGGAGTGAGAAGGCGGAGGAGGCTTTCTCTGCTCTGAAGTCGGCCCTGTGTGGGTCCCGGTTTTGGTGACGCCCGACTTCAAGAGAGAATTTGTGGTACAGACCGATGCCTCTGAAGTGGGCCTCAGGGCTGTACTCTCTCAGGAAATCAATGGGGAGGAGCATCCCGTGGTTTTCCTGAGTCGCAAACTCACCCCAGCCGAGACCAGGTACAGTATAGTGGAGAGAGAGTGCCTGGCCATCAAGTGGGCACTAGAGTCTCTCCGCTATTATCTGCTAGGGAGAAAGTTCCGTCTGGTGACCGACCATTCCCCTCTAAAGTGGATGTGCCAGGCGAAAGACAAGAATGCTCGGGTCACCAGATGGTTCTTGTCTCTGCAGAATTTCAAGTTTTCGGTAGAACACAGGGCAGGCCGCTTGCAGGGTAACGCAGATGCGTCCACTGCCTCACTTGTGTTCACCCCCTCAGGGTTGAACAAAGGGGGGGGGGGTATGTAGTAAGGTGCAAGGTACCGTGGTCGATGGCAGGTACGTGTCACCGAGGTTCCTGGCCTCGGTGAGGTAAGAGCCGGGTTTTCTTGCGTGTCAGCAGCAGCTAGTGCTGTTTTGACACATTGCTATTTAGTTTGGCTGCAAAGCCAATCCGGGCCGGCTCTTACTGGGAGTAGGCAAAGAGTTGGGTGGGTGCCTACTCCCCACGGTCCAGGCCGGGTTTTCCGGGCCTTTATAACACAGCCAGCAGCTGGGTGTGTGTGTGGTGATTGTCCTGGAGCTGCTGTTAGGCTGTGGAATCATTTGCGTTTGGGAATTCTGATCCATTCTGTGCTATGTGGAGTTCTCTGGGCTGGAAGCAAGAGCCCCAGCAAGGAGGAGTGCAGACGGCCTGAAAGCCTGAGGTGGTTTGTCCTGTGGCTGGGCTGACAGCCAGGTGCGAACCTGCACCTAAAACCTCCCAGGTGATTGTAACCTGCATTGGACTGTTTGGTTTTGCATCACGTTTTTCTGCTGTGTGTGAATTAACACCAAGAGACTGTTTACTGTTTGTTTTGTGCAAGTGTGAATAAAACACTGTTTACTGCACTTTCTGGACTCCCTTTTGCCTCTGTACTGCACCCGCACCGCTATCCACCAGAGCGACTCCCCACAGTGCACATGCCCCAACAACATTATATCCATATGTAGGACGATATAAGTGAATAATATATAAAAATGACAATATAACAAAAAATATATATATAAACCGTGTATATAAAACAACCTCATTATTTGGTTATATATGTTTGTGCACATATCCCAACAGCGTTATGTGTTATATAAGACAATACTAATAAATATTCTAAAGGAGACCAAACCTATCATGTGGGTCATGGTATAAGTAACACGGAAAACAATTTTTAAGAGACAGTTATGTATATGATCCCAGGTAAAACTTTATAAGAAAACCACTTCCAGGGGTCCCATAGGCCTTCCATAGATGAATATAATTTTTCGTATGGGTATAAAAATAAATGTCCGAATCCTATTGACCGTCCTCGGGTAAGTATCAGTGTTCATTATGTTCCTTTCAGGATGCCAAAAAATGAATATGGGGGTAACGATCCCTAAAACATGACAAAGAAAATATAAAACTATATAAGAACATAATAACTGGTAAAAACTCAATGGTTGCTGCAACCATATTAAAAACAAGGGAATATACCTGAAATAAAGGAATCTAGAGGAAGGGGGCAAAGCTATTATACTGATTCAGGCCACGAGGGGCTAGCGTACCTAGCTTATGTATCCATCGAGTTTCCATCTGTGCTAGTTTTTTCATCCAATAACCTCTGCGTTCCGTCAGATAGATTCAATGTATGATCGCTTTGATGTTGTAACTAGAGGTGAGCGAACACCTGAATGTTCGGGTTCGAGAGGTTCGGCCGAACTTCCGGAAAATGTCCGGGTTCGTGATCCGAACTCAACCCGAACTTCATCCCGAACCCGAACCCCATAGAAGTCAATGGGGACCCGAACTTTTGGGCACTAAAAAGCCTGTAAAAGACTCCCGGAAAGGGCTAGAGGGCTGCAAAAGGCAGCAAAATGTAGGTAAATCCCCTGCAAACAAATGTAGATAGGGAAATGATGAGTTAACATAAAATAAATAAAAATTAAACAATATTAATTGGAGTGAGGTCCCATAGCACAGAATCAGGTTTCAAGTCACCCACCAATGGAGAAGGTCACTTACTATTATTTCGACCCCAGCACCCAGACAAAGGAGAGAGGTCCCACAGCAGAGAACCAGGCATCATATCACCCACCACAGGAGTAGGCCACCATTTACCGTATTTTTCGCCCTGTAAGACGCACCGGCCTATAAGACGCACCTGGGTTTTTGAGGAGAAAAAGAAGAAAAAAAATATTTTTAACCAAAAGGTGTGCTTTTGAAGTAATGGTGGTCTGTGCATGACAGTATTATGGGGGGGATCTGTGGATGGCACTGTTATGTGGGGGAGATGTGGATGGCACTGTTATGGGGGATCTGTGGATAACACTGTGATGGGGGGATCTGTGGATAGCACTGTGATGGGGAGATCTGTGGATAGCACTGTGATGGGGGGATCTGTGGATAGCACTGTGATGGGGGGATCTGTGGATAGCACTGTGATGGGGGGATCTGTGGATAGCACTGTGATGGGGGCATTTATGAATGACACTGTAATGGATTGGATCTGTGGATGACACATATATAGCATAGACAGACCCAGACAGAGGAGAGAGGCCCCACAGCACATATTCAGGCATCATATCACACACCACAGGAGAAGGCCTCTTTCAGTGACTTAGGCCTTTGGACCCAGACAGAGGAGAGAGGTCAGAGATTAGCTTCATATCCCCCAGCACAGCAGAAGACCGCTTTATTTGACTTAGGCCTAAGCACCCAGACAGAGGACAGAGGTAGCATGGCAGAGGTTATGGCTTTATGTCACCCGATAGTTTAACAGGCCACTTTCATCTAGTTAGGCCCCGGCGCCCAGACAGAGGAGAGTTTCATTCAACTGTGGGTTACATAAAATTTGTATTAAATAAAGAAGTGGCCCGTAGTACAACAAGACATGTTTTAGGCAGTTATTAAGGACTACTCTGCACAAGGGAGGGACAGGTCCTGTGGGATCCATGCCTGGTTCATCTTTATGAACGTCAGCTTGTCCACATTGGCTGTGGACAGGCGGCTGCGCTTGTCAGTAATGACGCCCCCGCCCGTGCTGAATACGCGTTCTGATAAACGCTGGCCGCCGGACAGGAAAGCACCTCAAGGCATAACATGCTAACTCTGGCCACGTGGACAATTTTGAAACCCAGAAGTTGAATGGGGCCGAACCGTCCGTCAGTACGTGGAGGGTGTGCAGACATACTGTTCAACCATGTTAGTGAAATGCTGCCTCCTGCTAACACGTTCCGTATCAGGTGGTGGGGCAGTTAGCTGTGGCGTGGAGACAAAACTTGTCCACATTTCTGCCATGCTAACCCTGCCCTCAGAGGAGCTGGCCATGATACTGCTGCGTGGGCGACCTCTAGCTCCTCCTCTGCCTTGGCCTTGGCCTTCCACCTGTTCCCCTGTGACAGTTGGGAATGCTCTCAGGAGCGCGTCTACCAGCGTGCGCTTGTACTCGCGCATCTTCCTATCACGCTCCAGTGCAGGAAGTAAAGTGTTCACATTGTCTTTGTACCGGGGATCCAGCAGGGTGGTCACCCAGTAGTCAGCACACGTTAAAATGTGGGCAACTCTGCTGTCGTTGCGCAGGCACTGCAGCATGTAATCGCTCATGTGTGCCAGGCTCCCCAGAGGTAAGGACAAGCTGTCCTCTGTGGGAGGCGTATCGTCTTCGTCCTCCGTATCCCCCCAGCCACGCACCAGTGATGGGCCTAAGCTGTGTCGGGTGCAACCCCGCTGTGAACCTGCTTCCTCCTCATCCTCCTCCACCTCCTCCTCATCCTCCTCATCCTCCAGTAGTGGGCCCTGGCTGGCCTCTGCTGTTGCAAAAAACCTCCCTCTGAGTCACTTCTAAAAGACTGGCCTGAAAGTGCTAAAAATGACCCCTCATCCTCCTCCTCCTCCTGGGCCACCTCCTCTTCCATCATCGCCCTAAGAGTTTTCTCAAGGAGACATAGAAGTGGTATTGTAACGCTGATAACGGTCGTCATCGTCCACCGTATCCCCCCAGCCACGCACTAGTGATGGGCCTGAGCTGTGTGGGCTGCCACCCTGCTGTGAACCTGCTTCATCCTCGTCCTCCTCCACCTCCTCCTCATCCTCCTCGTCCTCCATTAGAGTGCCTTGGCTGGCGACTTGTGAACCTGCCCTCTGCTGCTTCAAAAAACCTCCCTCTGAGCTACTTCTAACAGACTGGCCTGAAAGTCTTAGAAGCGAGCCCTCCTCCTCCTCCTCCTCCTCCTCCACCTGGGCCACCTCCTCTTCCATCATTGCCCTAAGCGTTTTCTCTAGGAGACATAGAATTGGTATTGTAGCGCTGATAACAGTGTCATCGCCACTGGCCATTTTGGTGGAGTACTCAAAGCAGTGCAGCAGGGCACACAGGTCTCGCATGGAGGCCCAATCATTGGTGGTGAAGTGGTGCCGTTCCGCTAGTACGACTGGCGCAGGCGTGCTGCAGCTGAAACTCCACTATGGCCTGCTGCTGCTCGCACAGTCTCTCCAGCATGTGCAAGGTGGAGTTCCACCGGGTGGGCACGTCGCATATGAGGCGGTGGCGGGAAGGCCGAAGTTCCGCTGTAGCGCAGACAGGCGAGCAGCGGCAGGATGTGAACGCCGGAGCGCGCACAGGCGGCCCGCACTTTATGCAGCAGCTCTGACATGTTGGGGGTAGTGGTGAATGAACCTCTGCACCACCAAATTCAGCACATGCGCCAGGCAAGGGATGTGCGTCAAACCGGCTAGTCCCAGAGCTGCCACGAGATTTCGCCCATTATCGCATACCACCAGGCCTGGCTTGAGGCCCACCGGCAGCAACCACTCGTCCGTCTGTTGTTCAATACCCCGCCACAACTCCTGCGCGGTGTGGGGCCTGTCCCCCAAACATAAGAGTTTCAGAATGGCCTGCTGACGTTTACCCGGGCTGTGCTGAAGTTGGTGGTGAAGGTGTGTGGCTGACAGGAGGAGCTGGTGGAAGCAGAGGAGGAGGAGAAAGCCGAGTAGGAGGAGGAGGCTACAGGAGGCAGAGAATGATGCCCTGCGATCCTAGGTGGCGGAAGGACGTGCGCCAAGGAACTCTCCGCCTGGGGCCCAGCCGCCACTACATTCACCCAGTGTGCAGTTAGTGAGATATAGCGTCCTTGGCCGTGCTTACTGGTCCACGTATCTGTGGTTAGGTGGACCTTGGCACAAATGGCGTTGCGCAGTGCACACTTGATTTTATCGGACACTTGCATGTGCAGGGAAGGCACGGCTGTCTTGGAGAAGTAGTGGCGGCTGGGAACCACATACTGGGGGACAGCCATGGCCATCAGCTGTTTGAAGCTGTCTGTGTCCACCAGCCGGAATGACAGCATTTCAAAGGCCAGTAGTTTAGAAATGCTGGCATTCAGGCCAAGGGCTCGAGGGTGACTAGGTGGGAATTTGCGCTTCCTCTCAAAGGTTTGAGAGATGGAGAGCTGAACGCTGCTGTGTGAAATAGTGGAGGCGCTAAGGTGACGGTGGCGGTGGTGGTGGTGGTGTCGGTGGCACATCCTCTGTTTGCTGCTCGGCAGGTGGCAACATTCCTCTCGAGGCGGAAGCCGAGGCAGCAGCGGTAGAGGGAGCAGGGGAGCCTGAGCGGGTTCATTTTTTTGAGGTGTGCACTCCACTGCAGTTCATGCTTTGCATGTAGATGCCTGATCATGCAGGTGGTGCTCAGGTTAAGAACGTTAATGCCTCGCCTCAGGGTCTGATGGCACAGCGTGCAAACCACTCTGGTCTTGTCCTCAGCACATTGTTTGAAGAAGTGCCATGCCAGGGAACTCCTTGAAGATGCCTTTGGGGTGCTGGGTCCCTGTTGGCACTGGCCAATAGCAGGCGAACTCTCGGGACGGCGGGTGTTCTGCTTTGCCCCCTGCTCCCTCTTTGGCTTCGCTGTTGTCTCGGTCTCACCACTGCCTCTTCCTCTGAACTATTTAAGTCAGCGGCACGACCTTCAGTCCATGTGGGGTCTAAGACCTCATCGTCCTCTGCATCGTCTTCCACCCAGTCTTCCTCCCTGACCTCCTCCTGTTCAGTCTGCACACTGCAATAAGACACGGCAGTGGGCACCTGTGTTTCGTCATCATCAGACACTCGGTCACTCTGCTGTGGTGGTATTCCCATGTCCTCATCATCTGGATACATAAGTGGTTGTGCGTCAGTGCATGGTATGTCTTCCACCGCTAGGGAAGGGCTAGGTGGACGCCCCTGGGAACCCCTGCCAGCAGAGTCTTCAAACAGAAGAAGAGACTGCTGCATAACTTGAGGCTCGGACAGTTTCCCTGATATGCATGGGGGTGATGTGACAGACTGATGGGCTTGGTTTTCCGGTGCCACCTGTGCGCTTTCCGCAGAAGACTGGGCGGAAGACAATGTGGTGAACGTGCTGGAAGCACTGTCGGCCACCCAATCGACTAATGCCTGTACCTGCTCAGGCCTTACCATCCTCATAACGGCATTGGGCCCCACCAAATATCGCTGTAAATTCTGCCGGCTACTTGAGGGAGTTGGTTCACTACTTTGTGCGCCTGAGGCCGAACGGCCACGTCCTCTGCCAGCAACAGAGACTCCACGGACCCCACCACGACCGCGTCCTCGTCCCTTAATAGAATGTTTTCTCATTGTTGCGATTCAACTCGCACCACAATAAAATATATTATTTTTAGCCCCAAAATTCACACACTGGAAGATATACCGTAATTCCTTTTTCCGGTATTAATTACAAGAAAACTGCTGCAAATTGGACACCAGAATTTTTTAAATGCTACTTATGTTAAATGAATTCCCACAGTGGGAGAACTATTTCCTTTTACAGGAGTAACAACGTGCGGCCTACTATTTCGGGTGTCACCAACACCAGATTGATTAAATTGGCCTTTTGGAACCAAAATGACAACACTGGACACTATAATGCCTTTTTCTGGTATTAATTACAAGAAGACTGCTGCAAATTGGACACCAGAATTTTTAAATGCTACTTATGTTAAATGAATTCCCACAGTGGGAGAACTATTTCCTTTTACAGGAGTAACAACGTGCGGCCTACTATTTCGGGTGTCACCAACACCAGATTGATTAAATTGGCCTTTTGGAACCAAAATGACAACACTGGACACTATAATGCCTTTTTCTGGTATTAATTACAAGAAGACTGCTGCAAATTGGACACCAGAATTTTTTAAATGCTACTTATGTTAAATGAATTCCCACAGTGGGAGAACTATTTCCTTTTACAGGAGTAACAACGTGCGGCCTACTATTTCGGGTGTCACCAACACCAGATTGATTAAATTGGCCTTTTGGAACCAAAATGACAACACTGGACACTATAATGCCTTTTTCTGGTATTAATTACAAGAAGACTGCTGCAAATTGGACACCAGAATTTTTTAAATGCTACTTATGTTAAATGAATTCCCACAGTGGGAGAACTATTTCCTTTTTACAGGAGTAACAACGTGCGGCCTACTATTTCGGGTGTCACCAACACCAGATTGATTAAATTGGCCTTTTGGAACCAAAATGACAACACTGGACACTATAATGCCTTTTTCTGGTATTAATTACAAGAGGACTGCTGCAAATTGGACACCAGAATTTTTTAAATGCTACTTATGTTAAATGAATTCCCACAGTGGGAGAACTATTTCCTTTTACAGGAGTAACAACGTGCGGCCTACTATTTCGGGTGTCACCAACACCAGATTGATTAAATTGGCCTTTTTGGAACCAAAATGACAACACTGGACACTATAATGCCTTTTTCTGGTATTAATTACAAGAGGACTGCTGCAAATTGGACACCAGAATTTTTAAATGCTACTTATGTTAAATGAATTCCCACAGTGGGAGAACTATTTCCTTTTACAGGAGTAACAACGTGCGGCCTACTATTTCGGGTGTCACCAACACCAGATTGATTAAATTGGCCTTTTTGGAACCAAAATGACAACACTGGACACTATAATGCCTTTTTCTGGTATTAATTACAAGAAGACTGCTGCAAATTGGACACCAGAATTTTTAAATGCTACTTATGTTAAATGAATTCCCACAGTGGGAGAACTATTTCCTTTTTACAGGAGTAACAACGTGCGGCCTACTATTTCGGGTGTCACCAACACCAGATTGATTAAATTGGCCTTTTGGAACCAAAATGACAACACTGGACACTATAATGCCTTTTTCTGGTATTAATTACAAGAAGACTGCTGCAAATTGGACACCAGAATTTTTTAAATGCTACTTATGTTAAATGAATTCCCACAGTGGGAGAACTATTTCCTTTTACAGGAGTAACAACGTGCGGCCTACTATTTCGAGTGTCACCAACACCAGATTGATTAAATTGGCCTTTTGGAACCAAAATGACAACACTGGACACTATAATGCCTTTTCTGGTATTAATTACAAAGAAGACTGCTGCAAATTGGACACCAGAATTTTTTAAATGCTACTTATGTTAAATGAATTCCCACAGTGGGAGAACTATTTCCTTTTACAGGAGTAACAACGTGCGGCCTACTATTTCGGGTGTCACCAACACCAGATTGATTAAATTGGCCTTTTGGAACCAAAATGACAACACTGGACACTATAATGCCTTTTTCTGGTATTAATTACAAGAAGACTGCTGCAAATTGGACACCAGAATTTTTAAATGCTACTTATGTTAAATGAATTCCCACAGTGGGAGAACTATTTCCTTTTACAGGAGTAACAACGTGCGGCCTACTATTTCGGGTGTCACCAACACCAGATTGATTAAATTGGCCTTTTGGAACCAAAATGACAACACTGGACACTATAATGCCTTTTCTGGTATTAATTACAAGAAGACTGCTGCAAATTGGACACCAGAATTTTTTAAATGCTACTTATGTTAAATGAATTCCCACAGTGGGAGAACTATTTCCTTTTACAGGAGTAACAACGTGCGGCCTACTATTTCGGGTGTCACCAACACCAGATTGATTAAATTGGCCTTTTGGAACCAAAATGACAACACTGGACACTATAATGCCTTTTTCTGGTATTAATTACAAGAGGACTGCTGCAAATTGGACACCAGAATTTTTTAAATGCTACTTATGTTAAATGAATTCCCACAGTGGAGAACTATTTCCTTTTACAGGAGTAACAACGTGCGGCGTACTATTTCGGGTGTCACCAACACCAGATTGATTAAATTGGCCTTTTGGAACCAAAATGACAACACTGGACACTATAATGCCTTTTTCTGGTATTAATTACAAGAGGACTGCTGCAAATTGGACACCAGAATTTTTTAAATGCTACTTATGTTAAATGAATTCCCACAGTGGGAGAACTATTTCCTTTTACAGGAGTAACAACGTGCGGCGTACTATTTCGGGTGTCACCAACACCAGATTGATTAAATTGGCCTTTTTGGAACCAAAATGACAACACTGGACACTATAATGCCTTTTTCTGGTATTAATTACAAGAAGACTGCTGGTATTTCAGAACACCGGAATTTTAAAATGCTCGTTTTGGTACATAAATTGCCCACACTGGGAGAATTATTGCCTAAACCTTTTTACAGTATTATTTACTGAAGGAGTGCTTCTTCTGGTCTAACACCAGAATTATGTTTGTTACAGGGAAAGATTTTTTAATTTATATTTCTGGCAAAAAAATAAATAAATTAATTTCTGGCTGACAGTATTGGACCTGGCTGTAGTGACACTGGCTAGCCTAGCTGGAACAGCACATTCATGGGATTTGCTATCCAAGTGGGTTATTTTCAGTTTCACCACTGATATATTTTATATTGGCAGTTAGTAGGGGTGACACAAGCACAGCCAAACCCCTGATGTAGTATATCTATGAAAAAATCGACTATTACATGAGATTAATGGACGTTGTGGCAGCTTTTGCTGTAGCACCACAA
Source organism: Bufotes viridis (assembly GCA_033119425.1). Lineage (NCBI taxonomy): Eukaryota > Metazoa > Chordata > Amphibia > Anura > Bufonidae > Bufotes > Bufotes viridis. The sequence continues at coordinate 4,918 of JAKVIS010002385.1, read as the reverse complement.
ATCCCAAAATGGCCGCCGCCTATCAGCCCAGTAACATGTGCCAGAAAATGGTCTGCCCAGCCAGAAAAAAAATTGACTTTGACTGAGCAGCTGAATCGCTGTTGTTCTGTGTCACAGGAGTAGATTTTCAATTCTTTGGAGCTTTTCTTTAGACTCTGTGGCAACAGGCTGGCCCACCACAGGTCCCAAAATGGCGCCGCCCGGTCAGCCCAGTTACATGTGCCGGTAAAAATCGATCTGGCCAGTGTAAAAAAATAAACTTTCAGTGAACAGCTCAGCTGAGTTGTTCTGATGCACAGGTTTAGATCATTCACTTCTTATCAGGTTTTCTTCCTCAATTATCCCTGCCTATCTCGCCCTCACACAGCAGCTGCATCTATCCTGGTCTAATCACAGCGGGAGTGAGCACATCGCGACGTGCGCACAAGCTTATAAAGAGGCTGAGTCACATGCTGCACTTGGCCAATCACAGCCTTGCCAATAGTAGGCATGGCTGCGGTGGCATCTTAGGGCAAGTAGTATGATGCATGTTGATTGGCTGCTTTGCAGCCTTTCAAAAATGCGCCACAAAAATGACGAACTACAAAACCGGGCCAATTTTTATGAAAATGTTCGGGTTGGGTCAGTGTCACTGAACACCCCAAAATTCTGTATAGACCGGTCCGGAACTATTCTCGAAATGTGCGCTCAACCAACAGTCAACAGCACTAGTGCTATTCAGTATCCCACTCTTAAGTTCTAATCGCATTCGATTTTAACTTATGCTTTTTGACAGGCATCGCATTCTATTTGATGCCTGGCAAAAAAAAAAATACATAAGTTAACATCGAATGCGATTAGAACGTAATAGTGGGTCGATCTAGCTACCTGCATCTAGAACAGCACGCACACGATTATTCAAATTTTTGTATTATCGCGATACAAAACCAAACAGTAAAGTTAAAATCGAATGCAATTAGAACGTGTAGTGTGATGCGATTTATTTGAGTTCTAATAATCGCATTGCGATTTCAACTTAATTCTCAGATCCGACAGTACATTCTACTGGAGGAGGCGTTCCCATGGTGATCGGTAGCTCAAAGTTGTAATCGCAATGCGATTTCAGCTTTAAGCCTGTACTATTCTGCTATATAGTACTTTCAAAATGCGCCGAGAGAACATGCCGAACTCCGAACTCGAACCCGAACTTTTTTGAAAATGTCCGGGTTCGGGTCCGTGTCACGGACACCCCAAAGTTCGGTACGAACCCGAACTATTCTCGAACTGTTCGCTCAACACTAGTTGTAACCCGAAGTGTCGCGGTATGGGTTTCAACAGTGACACAAACTCCGCATCTTTCGCCGACATGATGTCCAATACATGTTCTCGTACCCTTCGCCGAAATTCCCGTGTGGTCATGCCGACGTAGATTTTTCCATAGGGACAAGTGGCGGAGTAGATAACACCCGAAGTCGCACAGTCCACCTTGTGGACAATTTTGTAGATGTTCAATCCTGTCGCATCCTGGAAAGAATCAGACCTTACCACATTAGGGCATGCCACGCATTTCCCACATGGGGAGCAGCCCCATCTGAGGCCTTTAGAACCAAGTAGTCTCCCTGGCTGCTCACCTTTGTGGTGGCTTTTCACCAACATATCCCGTAGATTCGGTGCCCTTCTATATGTTACTGCAGGTTTGGAGGGTAAGTATTCGCATAGAGTGGTGTCAGATAGCAAAACAGGCCAGAATTTCTGTAAGATGGTATTTAGTTCCCGTGATCTGGAATTGAAATTGGTAATGAATCTCACCTGATCAGTATTTTTTACCCTTTTTTTTGGCATATAGTAACATATTACGGTTGGCACGTCGTGCCTGGTATTTCGCTTTCTTCAGACTCCTCTTGCTGTAACCTCGTTCATGGAATCGATCCGTCAGTTTATTCATCCGTTTATTAAAGGTATAGTCTCCCGAGCACAGACGTCGTGCACGGAGAAATTGTCCCTTAGGAATGTTGTGGATTAGGTGTGAGATACAGAGAGACTGGAAGAGTACTAGAAAGGCCATATCCACACTGATGACTGCTTCATTGTGAACAATGCCCTGTGGAACTGGATGATGAATGGCACACAACTCCAGAAACATTTAAAGGGAATCTGTCACCAGAATCATCACCATTAAACTAAAACTATTGTCTTGCAGCACTTACTACGTCCTTTCCAGATGTGCTTTTCTTTCCTTGCTGCTTGGTTTCTATCTTGAAAAAATCCACTTTATTCCTTATGCAAATTAGCTAGTAAGGTGCCCAGAGGGGCGTTGTTTTTTCAAATGTGCCCAGGAACGCCCCGTTAAGTGCCCTGGCCCGCCCTCCAGCAAAGTCTAAGCACGCTTCTCCTTGGCTCATAGCCTACACTCCCAGCAGCGCCGTTGTCTCCCCCCCCACCATCACTATATCACCACCCGCAGATAACCCCGCCCACCCTTGGTTTCAGCATCGCTGACAAATCTCGCTGCGCTTCTTCTCTTCCAGCAGAGGATGAAACCATCACTGGGCTCGGCACATGCCCAGTAAAACATTTGAGACTGATGCCCAGTGATGGTTTCATCCTCTGCTGAAGAAAGAAGCTTGTCAGCGACACTGAAACAGGGTGATGCGGATTATCTGCGGTTGTGATTAGTGAGGTGGGGAGACTGCAGGCGCTGCTGGAGTGTAGGCTATGAGCCGAGGAGGCGTGCTTAGGCTTTGCTGGAGAGGGCAGCGCTAACGGGGCGCTCCTGGCACATTTGAAAACAACGCCCTCTGAGCACCTTACTAGCTAATTTGTAATAACAAGTGGATTTTTCAAGATAGAAACCAAGCAGCAAAGAAGAGCATCTGAAAGGACGTAGTAAGTCTACAAGACATAAGTTTCAGTTTGATGATCTGGTGACAGATTCCCTTTAAGGGAGGTGAGAGGAACTCAGGTGTCAAGTCAGCCCATTCAAAACTGTTTACACTTGCGTGATCTGTGTGCTAGGTGACCAGCGAGGTTACCTAACCACAGGCATCATCGTCGTGCATGGGCCGGGGAGCATGTACGCTGGATGAGTGGGCCTCAGTGCTGTTCACTGATGAAAGTTGATTCATACTGAGCAGAAATGATGGCCGCCAACAATGTTAGGGACGTTAAGGAGAGTGTTATGCCTTAGCCACTGTTGTCACCTGACAAGCCTTTGACTGTCCTACACTACAGTGACAAGCACATACTTCTTGAATAACATCATTTTTGGGAGTAGTGTATATCTGTGCACACTGCATCTATTATACTTTGCACCTCACATATCAGTAAACTGCTAGGTATACTACATACCTACGTCCACTGCATCTTTTAAACGGTATAATACAGTAGATGCCGTGTGTGTATATACAAGTATACAGTATGTTAGTGATGAGCGAAGTTTTCACAAATTTGATTTGGCTGCTTCGCCAAATTTCAACAATAAATTTGATTTGTTGCAAAGTACTTAGTCACAAATCACATTCCATTGTAGTTAGCAGGGGCAATGAAGAGAAATGGCGATCTCGCCGTCTCGTCATCTGATACACCCCCGTATCCTAAGGGAATTAAGTAATGTCATAGCCAGTCCCTTATTTCTGAACAACAGTGCCCGGAAACTTTAGGCTGGTAAGTTTAACATCTGTTGTGGGGAAACTGTTTGAAGGTTTTCTGAGAGATGCTATCTTAGAGGATCTCAAAGGAAATAAGAAAATAACACCATATCAGCATGGCTTTGTGAGGGATCGGTCATGCCAAACTAATTTAATCAGTTTCTACGAGGAGATAAGTTCTAGACTTGACAGCGGCGAATCTATGGATGTCGTATATCTGGACTTCTCCAAAGCATTTGATACTGTACCACATAAAAGGTTAGTATATAAAATGAGGATGCTCGGACTGTGAGAAATTGTCTGTAAGTGGGTAAGTACCTGGCTGAGTGACAGAAAACAGAGGTTGGTTCTTAACGGTACACACTCAGATTGGGCAACTGTCAAAAGTGGGGTACCTCAGGGGTCAATACTGGGCCCTATTCTTTACAATATATTTATCAATGATCTTGTAGAAGGCTTGCATAATAAAATATCAATATCAACTGTGTAAAGTAATTAACACTGAAGAGGACAGTTTTCGATCCAGGAGAAATCGCTCCTCCAGGGTTTCTTTTAGCTCAACAGAGCTTGAATCATCTGATTCTGCTGTGGAAAGCCCAAACAACAACCACGTTCTACAGAGGAGGATATTACGTTTAAAAAATGACGAGCGGGGCGCAAACAAACAAAAAGGTCGCAGATACCACACCCGCAGCAGACTCTAACAGAAGTTTCTCAGGTTGTCAACTTATCTTCGATTATATTATCCCAACCTCAAATTGACGTGCTAAAAAAAGGCTTGTCTTTTTCTCATTCATGCCACTTTGATTTATATCATACTATAGTGGATGTTAATAGACTAGCACGCAATCTGACATTAAAGAATCATTTGGGTTTAAAGGAGGATTCTCTAAAGACGAATATTAAACAATTAAATAAGAAAGAAAATCATCTGGGTTTTGATTTCCAGGAACTGGCTCTTATTTCTTCCTTGCAGCAATCCAGACCAACATCAGAAGAAAGCTATCCATGCAATACTTCCTCATCATTCAAAACTTATAATCAGGATTTTTATCCGATACAGTCTAGATCGGTGGCCCTGGATCGTTTCCAGGACCTGGTAGAAAAAGATCTATGCAAACTGAATGAGACAATTAGAACAGCAAAGGATAGAAATAGATAAAATGATAATCTTTCATATAAGAAACATACTGCTTTGAAAGAGCTTATGTCGATGCAGGATATTATTATAAAGGATGCTATAAAGGAGGGGCAGTTGTTATCCTGGATAAATTTATCTACAAATCCCAGAA
>JAKVIS010002384.1:0-23367 GCA_033119425.1 Bufotes viridis | reverse complement strand
GCTATCTATCCCTATATACGCGTTGACATCAGTAGGTTTGAAGTGTGTTTCAGTTTTATATTTATTGTCTTCTACATATATCTTTAGATCCAAGATATCTACAGAGATCGCGCCGATATTACTGGTGAAAGTTAAATTATCGGAGTTTATATTTATCTCCTAATGAAGTTTTCTAGCCGAGTCTTTTACCCTCTCCAAAAACCAGGCAGTCGTCTATATAACAATTCTAGATGGTCAGTTCTCCATCATCCTTGGGTTTATTAAGGACTGTGTCAATGTTCTCCTCTCCCACATGCACATAAAAGATTCGCGAAACTGGGGCGAATTTTGCCCCCATATCCGCGCTGATGTAAAGAAGAAAACACCGTCAAAAGATAAATAATTGTGAGAGGCAGAAGTTGACGCAGTCCAAAATAAAACCCTCTGTATCTCTTTCATTTGGGGTCATTATTTAATGCCTCCTCTTTCACCGCTCTCAAACCCAATTCCATAGGCATGCAGGTATATAGTGAGGCAACATCAATAGTTGCCATCCATATTTCTGCATTATCGAAATTTAAGTTCTCAATCAATTTTATTACTGTGCCTGAGTCTTTTAAAAAGATGAGCTGCAACATACTTCTGTAGGTAGAAGTATATATATTTGGAGAGTCTGCATGTTAGAGAATCTATGCCCGAAATTGTGGCCTTCCAGGTGGATTGATAAGGCTTTTATGTATTTTTGGCAAAAATTTATCACTGGGGTAACGGGTGATTTATATAGAGGCCACTTAGTTATCACTTTTGCCTTATGGCATGGTGCTCCATCGTGCTGGAAATGCATTGTTCTTCACCAAATTGTTGTTGGATTGTTGGAAGAAGTTGCTGTTGGAGGGTGTTTTGGTACCATTCTTTATTCATGGGCTGTGTTTTTGGGCCACCATTGTAGTGATCCAACTCCCTTGGATGAGAAGCAACCTCACACATGAATTGTTTCAGGATGCTTTACTGTTGGCATGACCCAGTCCTCAGCAGTCCATTTACCATACTTTCTGCAGAAGATCAATCTGTCCCTGATGGGTTTTTTTGGAGAGAAGTGGCTTCTTTGCTGCCCTTCTTGACACCAGGCCATCTTCCAAAAGTCTTTGCCTCACTGTGCGTGCAGATGCGCTCACACCTGCCTGCTGCCATTCCTGAGCAAGTTCTGCACTGGTGGCACTCCGATCCCGCAGCTGAATCCTCTTTAGGAGACGATCCTGGCGCTTGCTGGATTTTCTTGGAAGCCCTGAAGCCTTCTTAAAAAGAAATGAACCTCTTTCCTTGAAGTTCTTCATGATCCTATAAATTGTTGATTGAGGTGCAATCTTAGTAGGCACTGTGAAACTTGTGCCTACTAAGCCATTTGCCTGTGAAGCCATTTTTATGCAACACAATGATGGCTGCAATTGTTTCTTTGCAGGTCACCATGGTTAACAATGGAAGAACAATGATTTCAAGCATCACCCTCCTTTAACATGTCAAGTCTGCCATTTTAACCCAATCAGCCTGACAAAATGATCTCCGGCCTTGTGCTCAACATTCTCACCTGAGTTAACAAGACGATTACTGAAATAATCTCAGCAGGTCCTTTAATGACAGCAATGAAATGCAGTAGAAAGGTTTTATTGGGATTAAGTTAATTTTCATGGCAAAGAAGGACTATGCAATTCATCTGATCACTCTTCATAACATTCTGGAGTATATGCAAATTGCTATTATAAAAACTTAAGCAGCAACTTTTCAATTTCCAATATTTATGTAATTCTCAAAACTTTTGGCCACGATTGTGCCCACCTTACTCCGGCACTGGAGCGTGATAGAAAGATGCGCGAGTACAAGCGCACGCTGGTAGACACGCTCCTGAGATCAATCCTAAATGTCACAGGGGAACAGGTGGATGCCCAAGGCGAAGACAGAGTTGCGCAGGCACTGCAGCATGTAGTCACTCATGTGTGCCAGGCTGCCCAGAAGTAAGGACAAGCTGTCCTCTGTGGGAGGCCTATCATCATCGTCCTCCGTATCCCCCCAGCCACGCAACAGTGATGGGCCTGAGCTGTGTTGGGTGCCACCCCGCTGTGAACCTGCTTAATCCTCCTCCACCTCCTCCTCATCCTCCTCGCCCTCCAGTAGTGGGCCCTGGCTGGCCAAATTTGTACCTGGCCTCTGCTGTTGCAAAAACCTCCTCTCTTCTAACAGACTGGCCTGAAAGTGCTAAAATTACCCCTCATCCTCCTCCTCCTCCTGGGCCACCTCCTCTTCCATCATCGCCCTAAGTGTTTTCTCAAGGAGACATAGAAGTGGTATTGTAACGCTGATAACGGCGTCATCGACACTGGCCATGTTGGTGGAGTACTCAAACAGCGCAACAGGGCACACAGGTCTCGCATGGAGGCCCAGTCATTGGTGGTGAAGTGATGCTGTTCCGCCGAGCGACTCACCCGTGCGTGCTGCAGCTGAAACTCCACTATCGCCTGCTGCTGCTCGCACAGTCTGGCCAGCATGTGCAAGGTGGAGTTCCACCTGGTGGGCACGTCGCATATGAGGCGGTGAGCGGGAAGGTCGAGTTGCGCTGTAGCGCAGACAGGCGAGCAACGGCAGAATGTGAACACTCGGAAGCGCGCATGGATGGCCCTCACTTTATGCAGCAGCTCTGACATGTCCGGGTAGTTGTGAATGAACTTCTGCACCACCAAATTCAGCACATGTGCCAGGCAAGGGATGTGAATCAAACTGGCTAGTCCAAGAGCTGCAACGAGATTTTTCCCATTATCGCACACCACCAGGCCGGGCTTGAGGCCCACCGGCAGAAACCACTCGTCGATCTGTTGTTCAATACCCCGCCACAACTCCTGCGCGGTGTGGGGCCTGTCCCCCAAACATATGAGTTTCAGAATGACCTGCTGACGTTTACCCCGGGCTGAGCTGAAGTTGGTGGTGAAGGTGTGTGGCTGAATGGATGAGCTGGTGGAAGCAGAGGAGGAGGAAGCCGAGTAGGAGGAGGCTACAGGAGGCAAAGAATGATGCCCTGCGATCCTTGGCGGCGGAAGGACGTGCGCCAAAGAACTCTCTGCCTGGGGCCAAGCCACCACTACATTTAGTGTGCAGTCAACGAGATATAGCTTCCCTGGCCGTGCTTACTGGTCCACGTATCTGTGGTTAGGTGAACCTTGCCACAGATGGAGTTGCGCAGTGCACACTTGATTTTATTGGACACTTGGTTGTGCAGGGAAGGCATGGCTGTCTTGGAGAAGTAGTAGTGGCTAGGAACAACATACTGTGGGACAGCCATCGCCGTCAGCTGTTTGAAGCTGTCTGTGTCCACCAGCCGAATGACAGCATTTCAAAGGCCAGTAGTTTAGAAATGCTGGCATTCAGGCCCAGGGCTCGAGGGTGGCTAGGTGGGAATTTATGCTTTCTCTCCAAGGTTTGTGAGATGGAGAGCTGAACGCTGCCGTGTGACATGGTGGAGATGCTTGGTGACGCAGGTGGTGTTGTCGGTGGCACATCGTCTGTTTGGTGGGCGGCAGGTGCCAACATTCCTCCCGAGGCGGAGGAAGAGGCCGAGGCAGCAGCAGAAGAGGGAGCAGGGGAGCCTGAGTGAGTTCCTTGCTTTTAAGGTGTTTATTCCACTGCAGTTCATGCTTTGCATGTAGAAGCCTGGTCATGCAGGTTGTGCTAAGGTTCAGAACGTTAATGCCTCGCTTCAGGCTATAATGGCACAGCGTGCAAACCAAACGGGTCTTGTCATCAGCACATTGTTTAAAGAAGTGCCATGCCAGGGAACTCCTTGAAGCTGCCTTTGGGGTGCTCGGTCCATGGTGGCGGCGGCCAGTAGCAAGAGAGCTCTCTTGGCGGCGGCTGTTCTGCTTTTGACCCCTGCTCCCTCTTTTGCTACACTGTTGGCTCAGTTCTCACCACTGCCTCTGACCTATGAAAGTCAGTGGCACGACCTTCATTCCATGTGGGTCTAGGACCTCATCGTCCCCTGCATCGTCTTCCACACAGTCTTCCTCCCTGACCTCCTGTTCGGTCTGCACACTGCAGAAAGATGCAGCAGTTGGCACCTGTGTTTCGTCATCATCAGAGACATGCGGACTCCGATGTGGTGGTATTCCCATGTCCTCATCATCAGGAAACATAAGTAGTTGTACATCAGTGCATTCTATGTCTTCCACCACTGGGGAAGGGCTAGGTGGATTTCCTTGGGAAACCCTGCCAGCAGAGTCTTCAAACAGCATAAGAGACTGCTGCATAACTTGAGGCTCAGACAGTTTCCCTGATATGCATGGGGTGATGTGACAGACTGATGGGCTTGGTTTTCAGGCACCACCTGTGCGCTTTCTGCAGAAGACTGGGTGGGAGATAATGTTTTGAACGTGCTGGATCCACTGTCGGCCACCCAATTCACTAGCGCCTATACCTGCTCAGGCCTTACCATCCTTAGAACGGCATTGGGCCCCACCAAATATTGCTGTAAATTCTGGCGGGTACTGGAACCTGAGGTAGTTGGTTCACTAGGACGTGTGGCTGTGGCAGAATGGCCACGTACTCTCCCAGCACCAGAGGGTCCACTAACACCACCACGACCGCGTCCACGTCCCTTACTAGATGTTTTCCTCATTGTTACCGTTCACCAAGCACCACAATAAGAAAAAAAATATTTGGCCCAATGTATTGATTTCAAATTCAGTCTTTTTTTTACAGGCACCTAACACTATATGCCTATTTATTTATGTACCGTATTACACTAATCCAGGCACAGCAGTAACCACTGATTTAGGGGAATATCTATTGTAGGGGTAGTATTTAGGCCCTGGATAAAAGGTACCCTTTTATGGACAGATTTACACTTGGAGATGCACAGTAGCATGTGAAGTTATTGAGGATGACCCTCTCAGCACTTGAGTGTAATTTACCCTTTTACGGACAGATTAACACTTGGCCAGCCACTGCTGAAACCACTGATTTATGGTATTGCTATTTTGGCAAGTGAATTTCACCCCAGAACAAAATATACCCTGTTACGGACAGATTTAAACTAGGCCTACAACAGCTGGACCACCAGATTCAGGGTATTGCTATATTTGCAAGTGAATTTCACCCCAGAACAAAATATATCCTTTGCAGGACACTATGAAACTTGGCCAGACACAGCTGAAGCCACTGATTTATGGTATTGCTATTTTGGCAATTGAATTTCACCCCAGAACAAAATATACCCTGTTACGGACAGTATTTAAACTAGGCCTGCAACAGCTGGAACACCAGATTCAGGGTATTACTATTTTGGCAATTGAATTTCACCCCAAAACAAAATATATCCTTTGCCGGACACTATGAAACTTGGCCAGCCACAGCTGAAACCAATGATTTATTGTATTGCTATTTTGGAATTGAATTTCGCCCCAGAACAAAATATATCCTTTGCAGGACACTGTGAAACTTGGCCAGCCACAGCTGAAACGACTGATTTATGGTATTGCTATTTTATCAATTGAATTTCACCCCAGAACAAAATATACTCTGTTACGGACAGATTTAAACTAGGACCTTCAACTGCTGGAACACCAGATTCAGGGTATTGCTATTTTGGCAATTGAATTTCACCCCAGAATAAAATATATGTGTTGCCGGACACTATTATACTTTGCCAGCCACTGCTGGGACAGCAGATTTAGGGGATTGCTATTTTGGCAATTGAATTTCACCACAGAAAATAATCTATCCTTTGCCAGACAGCAGACAGTATTACACTTGGTTAGCGATTTTTACTGGCACATGTAACTGGGCTGACCGGCGGTGGCCATTTTGGGACTTGTGGTGCGCCAGCACAAGCTGCCACAGAGTCTAAACCAAAGCTCCAAAGAAGTGAAAAATCTACACCTGTGAATCAGAACAACAGCGATTCAGCTGCTCAGTCAAAAGTCAATTTTTTTCTGGCTGGGCAGACCGTTTTCTGGCACATGTTACTGGGCTGATAGGCGGCGGCCATTTTGGGACTTGTGGTGCTACAGCAAAAGCTGCCACAACGTCCATTAATCTCATGTAATAGTCGATTTTTTCATAGATATACTACATCAGGGGTTTGGCTGTGCTTGTGTTACCCCTACTAACTGCAAAGATATTTAATATATCAGTGGTGAAACTGAAAGTAACCCACTTGGATAGCAAATCCCATGAATGTGCTGTTCTAGCTAGGCTAGCCAGTGCCACTACAGCCATGTCCAATACTGTCAGCCAGAAATATTATTTTTTTATGTGCCAGAAATATAAATTAAAAAAGCTTTCACCGTAATAATAAAATTATTCTGGTGTTAGACCAGAAGAAGCACTCCTGTTGTAATTAATACTGTAAAAAGGCTTAGGCAATATTTCTCCCAGTGTGGGAAATTTATCTAGCAAAACTAGCATTTAAAAATTCCGGTGTTCTGAAATACCAGCAGTCCTCTTGTAATTAATACCGCAAAAGGCATTATATCGTCCAGTGTTGTAATTTTGGTGAAAAAAGGCCAATTTAATCAATCTGGTGTTAGTTACACCAGAAACAGTAGGCCTCACGTTTTTACTCCTGTAAAAGGAATTAATACCGAAAAAGGCATTACATTGTCCAGTGTTGTAATTTTGGTGGAAAAAGGCCAATTTAATCAATCTGGTGTTAGTTACACCAGAAACAGTAGGCAGCACGTTTTTACTCCTATAAAAGGAATTAATACCGAAAAAGGCATTACATTGTCCAGTGTTGTAATTTTGGTGAAACAAAGGCCAATTTAACCCTTTAAGGATGAAGGGCGCATATGTACGCCCTTCGTCCGCACTTTAAAGATGGCGCCCGCATGAGCTGCGGGAAACGCTTGATTTATCAAGCTGACACCCGCAGCTCATGTCCGCGACCGGCAGCGATGCCGATCGCGGACATTTAACTCCTCAGATGCCGTGGTCAATCTTGACCACGGCATCTGATCGCGCAAAACCGAAAGTTTCACTGTTTTGCCCGGCTCCCTGATGGCCACAAGGGGGAGCCGGAGCATGCATGTAGTAGCCTAGGGTTCTGTGAATGAAACCTAGGTTACTACTATAGTATTCCTATGGAGCCTATGACTGTAATAGGCTCCATAGGAAATATGTGATTTTTCATATATTCCAATGCTATTGCATTGGAATATATGAGAATAGCAATCTGATGATTGCATCTTATAGTTCCCTATGGGAACTATAAGAAAGTGGTAAAAAAAAAAAAAAAGTTTAAAAATAAAATAAAATAAAAAATATAAAAATTCAAATCACCCCCTTTCCCCAAAATGAAAATAAAATAAATAAAAAATAAAAAATTACACATAATGGGTGTCGCAATGTGCGAAAACGCCCATACTATAATAATATTAAAAATATTCACCATACGGTAAACATAAAAACGAAAGAAAGCGTCCAAATGGCTAATTCGCCATTTTTGGACGCTTCATTTCCTAAAAAATGAATAAAAAGTGATCAAAACATCATACGCACCCCATAATGGTATCAATTAAAAGTTCAGATTGCCCCGCAAAAATGAGCCCCTACACTGCTCCGTACGCATAATTACAAAAAGTTATAGGGGTCAAAACATGGCGACAAAAAATAAAATAAAAAAATTCCCACTTTTAATTTTTTTTTCACTATCAAAACGCAAGAAAACTATACATATTAGGTATTGCCGGATTCGTACTGACCTGAAGAATAAAATTAACCAGTCAGTTTTATCGCAAATCGAACGTTGTAATTTAAAAACCCGTAAAACTGTGGTGAAATTGCTTTTTTTGCAATTTCACCCCATTTGGAATTTTTTCCCGTTTCCCACTACATCACATGCAAAAATAAATGGTAGCGTTAAAAGTACAACTTGTCCCGCAAAAACAAGCCATCATATGGCTATGTGAGCGGAAATATAAAAATGTTATGGCTTTTGGAAGGCAGGGAGCGCAAAACAAAACGCAAAATCCCAAAACCCACGGTCCTTAAGGGGTTAATCAATCTGGTGTTAGTTACAACAGAAACAGTAGGCAGCACGTTTTACTCCTGTAAAAGTAATTAATAACGGAAAAGGCATTACATTGTCCAGTGTTGTAATTTTGGTGAAAAAAAGGCCAATTTAATCAATCTGGTGTTAGTTACACCAGAAACAGTAGGCAGCACGTTTTACTCCTGTAAAAGGAATTAATAACGGAAAAGGCATTACATTGTCCAGTGTTGTAATTTTGGTGAAAAAAGGCCAATTTAATCAATCTGGTGTTAGTTACACCAGAAAAAGTAGGCCTCACGTTTTCACTCCTGTAAAAAGGAATTAATACCGGAAAAAGGCATTACATTGTCCAGTGTTGTAATTTTGGTGAAAAAAGGCCAATTTAATCAATCTGGTGTTAGTTACACCAGAAACAGTAGGCCTCACGTTTTACTCCTGTAAAAGGAATTAATACCGGAAAAAGGCATTACATTGTCCAGTGTTGTAATTTTGGTGAAAAAAAGGCCAATTTAATCAATCTGGTGTTAGTTAGACCAGAAACAGTAGGCCTCACGTTTTTACTCCTGTAAAAGGAATTATATCTCCCGTGTGGGAATCTATGTACCAAAACTAGCATATTAAAAATTCTGGTGTCCAATTTGCAGCAGTTTTCTTGTAATTAATACCGGAAAAGGAATTATATCTTCCAGTGTGGGAATTTATGTACACAAACTAGCATTTTAAAAATTCTGGTGTCCAATTAGCAGCAGTCTTCTTGTAATTAATACCTGAAAAAGGCATTACATTGTCCAGTGTTGTAATTTTGGTGAAAAAAGGCCAATTTAATCAATCTGGTGTTAGGTACACCAGAAACAGTAGGCCTCACGTTTTTACTCCTGTAAAAAGGAATTAATACCTGAAAAAGGCATTACATTGTCCAGTGTTGTAATTTTGGTGAAAAAAAGGCCAATTTAATCAATCTGGTGTTAGTTAGACCAGAAACAGTAGGCCGCACGTTTTTACTCCTGTAAAAGGAATTATATCTCCCGTGTGGGAATCTATGTACCAAAACTAGCATATTAAAAATTCTGGTGTCCAATTTGCAGCAGTTTTCTTGTAATTAATACCGGAAAAGGAATTATATCTTCCAGTGTGGGAATTTATGTACACAAACTAGCATTTTAAAAATTCTGGTGTCCAATTAGCAGCAGTCTTCTTGTAATTAATACCTGAAAAAGGCATTACATTGTCCAGTGTTGTAATTTTGGTGAAAAAAGGCCAATTTAATCAATCTGGTGTTAGGTACACCAGAAACAGTAGGCCTCACGTTTTACTCCTGTAAAAAGGAATTAATACCTGAAAAAGGCATTACATTGTCCAGTGTTGTAATTTTGGTGAAAAAAGGCCAATTTAATCAATCTGGTGTTAGTTAGACCAGAAACAGTAGGCCGCACGTTTTACTCCTGTAAAAGGAATTATATCTCCCGTGTGGGAATCTATGTACCAAAACTAGCATTTTAAAAATTCTGGTGTCCAATTTGCAGCAGTTTTCTTGTAATTAATACCGAAAAAGGAATTATATCTTCCAGTGTGGGAATTTATGTACACAAACTAGCATTTTAAAAATTCTGGTGTCCAATTAGCAGCAGTCTTCTTGTAATTAATACCTGAAAAAGGCATTACATTGTCCAGTGTTGTAATTTTGGTGAAAAAAGGCCAATTTAATCAATCTGGTGTTAGGTACACCAGAAACAGTAGGCCTCACGTTTTTACTCCTGTAAAAAGGAATTAATACCTGAAAAAGGCATTACATTGTCCAGTGTTGTAATTTTGGTGAAAAAAGGCCAATTTAATCAATCTGGTGTTAGTTAGACCAGAAACAGTAGGCCGCACGTTTTACTCCTGTAAAAGGAATTATATCTCCCCGTGTGGGAATCTATGTACCAAAACTAGCATATTAAAAATTCTGGTGTCCAATTTGCAGCAGTTTTCTTGTAATTAATACCGGAAAAAGGAATTATATCTTCCAGTGTGGGAATTTATGTACACAAACTAGCATTTAAAAATTCTGGTGTCCAATTAGCAGCAGTCTTCTTGTAATTAATACCTGAAAAAGGCATTACATTGTCCAGTGTTGTAATTTTGGTGAAAAAAGGCCAATTTAATCAATCTGGTGTTAGGTACACCAGAAACAGTAGGCCTCACGTTTTTACTCCTGTAAAAGGAATTAATACCGAAAAAGGCATTACATTGTCCAGTGTTGTAATTTTGGTGAAAAAAGGCCAATTTAATCAATCTGGTGTTAGTTAGACCAGAAACAGTAGGCCGCACGTTTTTACTCCTGTAAAAGGAATTATATCTCCCGTGTGGGAATCTATGTACCAAAACTAGCATTTTAAAAATTCTGGTGTCCAATTTGCAGCAGTTTTCTTGTAATTAATACCGGAAAAAGGAATTATATCTTCCAGTGTGGGAATTTATGTACACAAACTAGCATTTTAAAAATTCTGGTGTCCAATTAGCAGCAGTCTTCTTGTAATTAATACCTGAAAAGGCATTACATTGTCCAGTGTTGTAATTTTGGTGAAAAAAGGCCAATTTAATCAATCTGGTGTTAGGTACACCAGAAACAGTAGGCCTCACGTTTTTACTCCTGTAAAAAGGAATTAATACCGAAAAAGGCATTACATTGTCCAGTGTTGTAATTTTGGTGAAAAAAGGCCAATTTAATCAATCTGGTGTTAGTTAGACCAGAAACAGTAGGCCGCACGTTTTACTCCTGTAAAAGGAATTATATCTCCTCGTGTGGGAATCTATGTACCAAAACTAGCATTTTAAAAATTCTGGTGTCCAATTTGCAGCAGTTTTCTTGTAATTAATACCGGAAAAGGAATTATATCTTCCAGTGTGGGAATTTTGGGGCTAAAAATAATATATTTTATTGTGGTGCGAGTTGAATCGCAACAATGAGGAAACATTCTATTAAGGGACGAGGACGCGGTCGTGGTGGTGTCCGTGGAGCCTCTGTTGCTGGCAGAGGACGTGGCCGCTCGGCCTCAGGCGCACAAAGTAGTGAACCAACTCCCTCAAGTAGCCGGCAGAATTTACAGCGATATTTGGTGGGGCCCAATGCCGTTATGAGGATGGTAAGGCCTGAGCAGGTACAGGCATTAGTCGATTGGGTGGCCGACAGTGCTTCCAGCACGCTTCACCACATTGTCTTCCGCCCAGTCTTCTGCGGAAAGCGCACAGGTGGCACCTGAAAACCAAGCCCATCAGTCTGTCACATCACCCCCATGCATATCAGGGAAACTGGCTGAGCCTCAAGTTATGCAGCAGTCTCTTATTCTGTTTGAAGACTCTGCTCCCACGGTTTTCCAGGGGCGCCCACCTAGCCCTTCCCCAGCGGTGGAAGACATTCCATGCACTGACGCACAACCACTTATGTATCCAGATGATGAGGACATGGGAATACCACCACAGCAGAGTGACCGAGTCTCTGATGATGACGAAACACTGGTGCCCACTGCCGCGCCTTATTGCAGTGTGCAGACTGAACAGGAGGAGGTCAGGAGGAAGACTGGGTGGAAGACGATGCAGAGGACGATGAGGTCTTAGACCCCACATGGACTGAAGGTCGTGCCGCTGACTTAAATAGTTCAGAGGAAGAGGCAGTGGTGAGACCGAGACAACAGCGAAGCCAAAGAGGGAGCAGGGGGCAAAGCAGAACAGCCGCCGTCCAGAGAGTTCGCCTGCTATTGGCCAGCGCCAACAGGGACCCAGCACCCCAAAGGCATCTTCAAGGAGTTCCCTGGCATGGCACTTCTTCAAACAATGTGCTGACGACAAGACCAGAGTGGTTTGCACGCTGTGCCATCAGACCCTGAGGCGAGGCATTAACGTTCTTAACCTGAGCACCACCTGCATGATCAGGCATCTACATGCAAAGCATGAACTGCAGTGGAGTACACACCTTAAAAACAAGGAACCCGCTCAGGCTCCCCTGCTCCTCTACCGCTGCTGCCTCGGCTTCCGCCTCGAGAGGAATGTTGCCACCTGCCGAGCAGCAAACAGAGGATGTGCCACCGACACCACCACCACCACCGCCACCGTCACCTAGCGTCTCCACTATTTCACACAGCAGCGCTCAGCTCTCCATCTCTCAAACCTTTGAGAGGAAGCGCAAATTCCCACCTAGTCACCCTCGAGCTCTTGGCCTGAATGCCAGCATTTCTAAACTACTGGCCTTTGAAATGCTGTCATTCCGGCTGGTGGACACAGACAGCTTCAAACAGCTGATGGCCATGGCTGTCCCCCAGTATGTGGTTCCCAGCCGCCACTACTTCTCCAAGACAGCCGTGCCTTCCCTGCACATGCAAGTGTCCGATAAAATCAAGTGTGCACTGCGCAACGCCATTTGTGGCAAGGTCCACCTAACCACAGATACGTGGACCAGTAAGCACGGCCAGGGACGCTATATCTCCCTAACTGCACACTGGGTAAATGTAGTGGCGGCTGGGCCCCAGGCGGAGAGTTCCTTGGCGCACGTCCTTCCGCCGCCAAGGATCACAGGGCATCATTCTTTGCCTCCTGTAGCCTCCTCCTCCTACTCGGCTTCCTCCTCCTCCTCTGCTTCCACCAGCTCATCCAGTCAGCCACACACCTTCACCACCAACTTCAGCACAGCCCGGCAAACGTCAGCAGGCCATTCTGAAACTCATATGTTTGGGGGACAGGCCCCACACCGCGCAGGAGTTGTGGCGGGGTATTGAACAACAGACCGACCAGTGGTTGCTGCCGGTGGGCCTCAAGCCCGGCCTGGTGGTGTGCGATAATGGGCGAAATCTCGTGGCAGCTCTGGGACTAGCCGGTTTGACGCACATCCCTTGCCTGGCGCATGTGCTGAATTTGGTGGTGCAAAAGTTCATTCACAACTACCCAGACATGTCAGAGCTGCTGCATAAAGTGCGGGCCGTCTGTGCGCGCTCCGGCGCTCACATCCTGCCGCTGCTCGCCTGTCAGCGCTACAGCGGAACTTCGGCCTTCCCGCTCACCGCCTAATATGCGACGTGCCCACCCGGTGGAACTCCACCTTGCACATGCTGGAGAGACTGTGCGAGCAGCAGCAGGCCATAGTGGAGTTTCAGCTGCAGCACGCACGGGTCAGTCGCACTGCGGAACAGCACCACTTCACCACCAATGATTGGGCCTCCATGCGAGACCTGTGTGCCCTGTTGCGCTGTTTAGAGTACGCCACCAACATGGCCAGTGGCGATGCCACTGTTATCAGCGTGACGATACCAATTCTATGTCTCCTAGAGAAAACGCTTAGGGCGATGATGGAAGAGGAGGTGGGCCAGGGCCAGGAGGAGGAGGAGGAGGATGACGGGTCGTTTTTAGCACTTTCAGGCCAGTCTGTTAGAAGTGGCTCAGAGGGAGGTTTTTTGCAACAGCAGAGGGCAGGTACAAATGTGGCCAGCCAGGGACCACTACTGGAGGACGAGGAGGATGAGGAGGAGGTGGAGGAGGATGAGGATGAAGCAGGTTCACAGCGGGTGGCACCCAGCACAGCGCAGGCACATCCCTGGTGCGTGGCTGGGGGATACAGAGGATGATGACGATACGCCTCCCACAGAGGACAGCTTGTCCTTACCTCTGGGGAGCCTGGCACACATGAGCGATTACATGCTGCAGTGCCTGCGCAATCGACAGCAGAGTTGCCCACATTTTAACGTGTGCTGACTACTGGGTGGCCACCCTGCTGGATCCACGGTACAAAGACAATGTGCCCACTTTACTTCCTGCACTGGAGCGTGATAGGAAGATGCGCGAGTACAAGCGCACACTGGTAGACGCGCTCCTGAGAGCATTCCCAACTGTCACAGGGGAACAGGTGGAAGGCCAAGGCCAAGGCAGAGGAGGAGCTAGAGGTCGCCCACGCAGCAGTGTCACGGCCAGCTCCTCTGAGGGCAGGGTTAGCATGGCAGAAATGTGGAAAAGTTTTGTCTCCACGCCACAGCTAACTGCCCCACCACCTGATACGGAACGTGTTAGCAGGAGGCAACATTTCACTAACATGGTTGAACAGTACGCCTGCACACAACTCCACGTACTGACGGATGGTTCGGCCCCATTCAACTTCTGGGTTTCCAAATTGTCCACGTGGCCAGAATTAGCATGTTATGCCTTGAGGTGCTGTCCTGCCCGGCGGCCAGCGCTTTATCTGAACGTGTATTCAGCACGGCAGGGGGCGCCATTACTGACAAACGCAGCCGCCTGTCCGCAGCCAACGTGGACAAGCTGACGCTTATAAAAATGAACCAGGCATGGATCCCACAAGACCTGACCCTCCCTTGTGCAGAGTAGTCCTTAATAACTGCCTTAAACCATGTTGTCTTGTACTCCTGGCCACTTCTTCATTGAAAATCAATTTTTGAAATTAAGTAGGATCTTGGGGTGCAACCCAGAGTTGAATGAACCTTCCCTCTGTCTGGGTGCCGGGCCAAAGTACATGAAAGTGTCCTTCTCCTGTGCTGGGTGATATGAATGTTATACTTGTGCTGTCTGACATGTCTCCTTTGTGTGGGTGCAGGGGCCAAAGTCACTGAAAGCGGCCTTCTCCTGTGGTGGCTGATCTAAATGCCTGATTCTCTGCTGTGGGACCTCTCCTCTTTCTGGGTGCAGGGGTCAAAGAAACAAAAGGTGGCCTACTCCTGTGGTGGTTGACATGATGCCTGATTCTCTGCTGTGGGACCTCTCTCCTCCGTGTGGCTGCAGGGGTCAAGGTCTCTAAAAGTGCCCTTCTCCTGTGGTGGTTGATGTAAAACTGATGCTTGTGCTATCTGACCTGTCTCCTCTGTGTCGGTGCTAAGGCCTAAGTCACTGAAAGCGGCCTTCTCCTGTGCTGGCTGATATAAATGCCTGAATCTCTGCTGTGGGACCTCTCTCCTCCGTGTGGCTGCAGGGGTCAAAGTCTCTAAAAGTGCCCTTCTCCTGTGGTGGTTGATGTAAAACTGATGCTTGTGCTATCTGACCTGTCTCCTCTGTGTCGGTGCTAAGGCCTAAGTAACTAAATGGTGGCCTTCTCCTGAGGCTGGTTGATATGATGCCTGATTATGTGCTATGGGACCTCTCTCTTTCTGGGTGCAGCGGTCAAATTAACTAAAGGTGGCCTACTCCTGTGGTGGGTGATCTGTAAAACTGATGCTTGCGCTATCTGACCTGTCTCCTCTGTCTCGTTGCTAAGGCCTAACTCACTGAAAGTGGCCTTGTCATGTGCTGGGTGATATAAATGTTATACTTGTGCCATCTGACATGGTTGCCGGGGTCCCATTAAATGATGGCCTACTCCTGTGGTGGGTGATCTAAATGCCTGATTCTCTGCTGTGAAAACCCTCTCCTCCGTCTGGGTGCAGGGGTCAAAGTCTCTAAAAGTGGCCTTCTTGTGCTGGGTGATGTAAAACTGATGCTTGTACCATCTGACATGGGTCACGAGGTCAAACCAACTAAATGGTGGCCTACCTCCCGTTGTGGAGCGATATGATGCCTGAATATGTGCTGTGGGGCCTCTCTCCTCTTTCTGGCTGCAGGGGTCAAAGTAACCAAAAGTGGCATTCTCCTGTGCTGGATGGTATAAATGTAATGCTTGTACTATCTGACGATGTCTCCCTCTGTCTTAGGAGCTAAAGGCCTGGGTCACTGAAAGTGGCCTTCTCCCGTGGTGGTTGATATGATGCCAGATTCTCTGCTGTGGGACCTCTCTCCTTTGTCTGGATGCTGGGGTCGAGAAATAATAGTGCTTGACCTTCTCCATTGGTGGGTGATTTGAAGCCTGATTCTGCAATGCTTTGGGACCTCACTCCAATTAATATTGGTTAATTTTTATTTATTTTATGTTAAGTCATCATTTCTATCTACATTTGTTTGCAGGGGATTGCCTACATTGTGCTGCCTTTGCAGCCCTCTAGCCCTTTCCGGAGTCTTTTACAGCCTTTTAGTGCCCAAAAGTTCGGGTCCCCATTGACTTCTATGGGGTTCGGGTTCGATGAAGTTCGGTTGAGTTCGGATCACGAGACCGGACATTTTCCGAAGTTCTCCGAACCTCTCGAACCCGAACATCCAGGTGTGCTCGGCTCATGGCCCTTAAATTTAACCCTTTAATAAAATATAGAAATTGCTATCCTGAGTTTCTAGGGTGACAATAAGCACAGCCAAGCCCTGATGTAGGATATAGCATAGAAAAAAAAAAACTAGTAATGATGGATTGATGGACTTGGTGGCAGCTTGTTCTGGCGCACCACAAGTCACAAAATGGCCGCCGATCACCCCAGAAAAAAGTGACAGAAAACGCTCCATGCAGCCTAAAACCAGTGAGCAATTAACTAGCAGAGTTGAATCATTCACAGCCGTAGATCGATCACTTCATTAGGTGCTGTTGCTGACTTTTCCTGCCTAATCTCGCCTCTCACAGAAGCTGCGTCCTCCCCACACTAATCAGAGCAATGTGACATGTGGCGCTACGACCCAGCCTCTACTTCAGCTGGAGTCACGTAGCGCCCACATGTCACATTGCCTGATTAGTAGGGAGAGACTGTTTAGCTTATGTGAGGGCGAGATTAGCAGGGAAAAGTCAGCAAAGCACCTAATGAAGTGATCGATCTACAGCTGTGAATGATTCAACTTCTGCTAGTTAATTGCTCACTGGTTTTTAGGCTGCACAGAGCGTTTTTTCTGTCACTTTTTTCTGGGGTGATCGGCAGCCATTTTTAGACCAGTGGTGCACCAGAAACAAGCTGCCACCAAGTCCATCAATCCATCATTACTAGTTTTTTTTATATATCCTATACTCAGGACTTGGCTGTGCTTATTGTCACCCCTAGAAACTCAGGATAGCAATTTCTATATTTTATTAAAGGGTTAAATTTAGAGATGAGCGAACACCTGATGTTCGGGTTCGAGAGGTTCGGCCGAACTTCCGGAAATGTCCGGTTCGTGATCCGAACTCAACCCGAACTTCATCCCCAACCCGAACCCCATAGAAGTCAATGGGGACCCGAACTTTGGGCACTAAAAGGCTGTAAAAGACTCCCGAAAGGGCTAGAGGGCTGCAAAAGGCAGCAAATGTAGGTAAATCCCTGCAAACAAATGTAGATAGGGAAATGATGACTTAACATAAAATAAATAAAAATTAACCAATATTAATTGGAGTGAGGTCCCATAGCACAGGAATCAGGCTTCAAATCACCCACCAATGGAGAAGGTCGCTCACTATTATTTCGACCCCAGCATCCAGACAAAGGAGAGAGGTCCCACAGCAGAGAATCTGGCATCATATCAACCACCACAGGAGAAGGCCACTTTCAGTGACTTAGGCCTTAGCACCCAGACAGAGGAGACATGTCAGATAGCACAAGCATTACATTTATACCATCCAGCACAGGAGAAGGCCACTTTAGTTACTTTGACCCCTGCACCCAGAAAGAGGAGAGAGGCCCCACAGCACATATTCAGGCATCATATCACCCACCACAGGAGTAGGCCACCATTTAGTTAATTTGACCCTGCACCCATGTCAGATGGTACAAGCATCAGTTTTACATCACCCAGCACAAGAGAAGGCCACTTTAGAGACTTTGACCCTGCACCCAGACGGAGGAGAGAGGTTTTCACAGCAGAGAATCAGGCATTTAGATCACCCACCACAGGAGTAGGCCACCATTTAATGGGACCCCGGCAACCATGTCAGATGGCACAAGTATAACATTTATATCACCCAGCACATGACAAGGCCACTTTCAGTGAGTTAGGCCTAGCAACGAGACAGAGGAGACAGGTCAGATAGCGCAAGCATCAGTTTTACAGATCACCCACCACAGGAGTAGGCCACCTTTAGTTAATTTGACCCCTGCACCCAGAAAGAGGAGAGAGGTCCCACAGCACATAATCAGGCATCATATCAACCACCTCAGGAGAAGGCCACCATTTAGTTACTTAGGCCTTAGCACCGACACAGAGGAGACAGGTCAGATAGCACAAGCATCAGTTTTACATCAACCACCACAGGAGAAGGGCACTTTTAGAGACTTTGACCCCTGCAGCCACAACGGAGGAGAGAGGTCCCACAGCAGAGATTCAGGCATTTATATCAGCCAGCACAGGAGAAGGCCGCTTTCAGTGACTTAGGCCTTAGCACCGACACAGAGGAGACAGGTCAGATAGCACAAGCATCAGTTTTACATCAACCACCACAGGAGAAGGGCACTTTTAGAGACTTTGACCCCTGCAGCCACACGGAGGAGAGAGGTCCCACAGCAGAGAATCAGGCATCATGTCAACCACTACAGGAGTAGGCCACCTTTGTTTCTTTTGACCCTGCACCCAGAAAGAGGAGAGAGGTCCCACAGCAGAGAATCAGGCATTTATGATCACCCACCACAGGAGAAGGCCGTCTCAGTGACTTTGGCCCCTGCACCCACACAAAGGAGACATGTCAGACAGCACAAGTATAACATTCATATCACCCAGCACAGGAGAAGGACACTTTCATGTACTTTGGCCCCGGCACCCAGACAGAGGGAAGGTTCATTCAACTCTGGGTTGCACCCCAAGATCCTACTTAATTTCAAAATTGATTTTTCAATGAAGAAGTGGCCAGGAGTACAAGACAACATGGTTTAAGGCAGTTATTAAGGACTACTCTGCACAAGGGAGGGTCAGGTCTTGTGGGATCCATGCCTGGTTCATTTTTATAAACGCCAGCTTGTCCACGTTGGCTGCGGACAGGCGGCTGCGTTTGTCAGTAATGACGCCCTGCCGTGCTGAATACACGCTCAGATAAAACGCTGGCCGCCGGGCAGGACAGCACCTCCAAGGCATAACATGCTAATTCTGGCCACGTGGACAATTTGGAAACCCAGAAGTTGAATGGGGCCGAACCATCCGTCAGTACGTGGAGTTGTGTGCAGACGCACTGTTCAACCATGTTAGTGAAATGTTGCCTCCTGCTAACACGCTCCGTATCAGGTGGTGGGGCAGTTAGCTGTGGCGTGAGACAAAACTTTTCCACATTTCTGCCATGCTAACCCTGCCCTCAGAGGAGCTGGCCGTGACACTGCTGCGTGGGCGACCTCTAGCTCCTCCTCTGCCTTGGCCTTGGCCTTCCACCTGTTCCCCTGTGACAGTTGGGAATGCTCTCAGGAGCGCGTCTACCAGCGTGCGCTTGTACTCGCGCATCTTCCTATCACGCTCCAGTGCAGGGAAGTAAAGTGGGCACATTGTCTTTGTACCGTGGATCCAGCAGGGTGGCCACCCAGTAGTCAGCACACGTTAAAATGTGGGCAACTCTGCTGTCGCTGCGCAGGCACTGCAGCATGTAATCGCTCATGTGTGCCAGGCTCCCCAGAGGTAAGGACAAGCTGTCCTCTGTGGGAGGCGATCGTCATCATCCTCTGTATCCCCCAGCCACGCACCAGGGATGTGCCTGCGCTGTGCTGGGTGCCACCCCGCTGTGAACCTGCTTCATCCTCATCCTCCTCCACCTCCTCCTCATCCTCCTCGTCCTCCAGTAGTGGTCCCTGGCTGGCCACATTTGTACCTGCCCTCTGCTGTTGCAAAAACCTCCCTCTGAGCCACTTCTAACAGACTGGCCTGAAAGTGCTAAAAACGACCCGTCATCCTCCTCCTCCTCCTCCTGGCCCTGGCCCACCTCCTCTTCCATCATCGCCCTAAGCGTTTTCTCTAGGAGACATAGAATTGGTATCGTCACGCTGATAACAGTGGCATCGCCACTGGCCATGTTGGTGGCGTACTCTAAACAGCGCAACAGGGCACACAGGTCTCGCATGGAGGCCCAATCATTGGTGGTGAAGTGGTGCTGTTCCGCAGTGCGACTGACCCGTGCGTGCTGCAGCTGAAACTCCACTATGGCCTGCTGCTGCTCGCACAGTCTCTCCAGCATGTGCAAGGTGGAGTTCCACCGGGTGGGCACGCCGCATATTAGGCGGTGAGCGGGAAGGCCGAGTTCCGCTGTAGCGCTGACAGGCGAGCAGCGGCAGGATGTGAACGCCGGAAGCGCGCACAGACGGCCCGCACTTTATGCAGCAGCTCTGACATGTCTGGGTAGTTGTGAATGAACTTTTGCACCACCAAATTCAGCACATGCGCCAGGCAAGGGATGTGCGCCAAACCGGCTAGTCCCAGAGCTGCCACGAGATTTCGCCCATTATCGCACACCACCAGGCCGGGCTTGAGGCCCACCGGCAGCAACCACTGGTCGGTCTGTTGTTCAATACCCCGCCACAACTCCTGCGCGGTGTGGGGCCTGTCCCCCAAACATATGAGTTTCAGAATGGCCTGCTGACGTTTACCCCGGGCTGTGCTGAAGTTGGTGGTGAAGGTGTGTGGCTGACTGGATGAGCTGGTGGAAGCAGAGGAGGAGGAGGAGGAAGCCGAGTAGGAGGAGGAGGCTACAGGAGGCAAAGAATGATGCCCTGTGATCCTTGGCGGCGGAAGGACGTGCGCCAAGGAACTCTCCGCCTGGGGCCCAGCCGCCACTACATTTACCCAGTGTGCAGTTAGGGGAGATATAGCGTCCCTGGCCGTGCTTACTGGTCCACGTATCTGTGGTTAGGTGGACCTTGCCACAAATGGCGCTGCGCAGTGCACACTTGATTTTATCGGACACTTGCATGTGCAGGGAAGGCACGGCTGTCTTGGAGAAGTAGTGGCGGCTGGGAACCACATACTGGGGGACAGCCATGGCCATCAGCTGTTTGAAGCTGTCTGTGTCCACTCAGCCGGAATGACAGCATTTCAAAGGCCAGTAGTTTAGAAATGCTGGCATTCAGGCCAAGGGCCTGAGGGTGACTAGGTGGGAATTTGCGCTTCCTCTCAAAGGTTTGAGAGATGGAGAGCTGAACGCTGCTGTGTGAAATAGTGGAGACGCTAGGTGACGGTGGCGGTGGTGGTGGTGTCGGTGGCACATCCTCTGTTTGCTGCTCGGCAGGTGGCAACATTCCTCTCGAGGCGGAAGCCGAGGCAGCAGCGGTAGAGGGAGCAGGGGGAGCCTGAGCGGGTTCCTTGTTTTTAAGGTGTGTACTCCACTGCAGTTCATGCTTTGCATGTAGATGCCTGATCATGCAGGTGGTGCTCAGGTTAAGAACGCTAATGCCTCGCCTCAGGGTCTGATGGCACAGCGTGCAAACCACTCTGGTCTTGTCGTCAGCACATTGTTTGAAGAAGTGCCATGCCAGGGAACTCCTTGAAGATGCCTTTGGGGTGCTGGGTCCCTGTTGGCGCTGGCCAATAGCAGGCGAACTCTCTGGACGGCGGCTGTTCTGCTTTTGCCCCCTGCTCCTCTTTGGCTTCGCTGTTGTCTCGGTCTCACCACTGCCTCTTCCTCTGAACTATTTAAGTCAGCGGCACGACCTTCAGTCCATGTGGGGTCTAAGACCTCATCGTCCTCTGCATCGTCTTCCACCCAGTCTTCCTCCCTGACCTCCTCCTGTTCAGTCTGCACACTGCAATAAGACGCGGCAGTGGGCACCAGTGTTTCGTCATCATCAGAGACTCGGTCACTCTGCTGTGGTGGTATTCCCATGTCCTCATCATCTGGATACATAAGTGGTTGTGCGTCAGTGCATGGAATGTCTTCCACCGCTGGGGAAGGGCTAGGTGGACGCCCCTGGAAAACCGTGGGAGCAGAGTCTTCAAACAGAATAAGAGACTGCTGCATAACTTGAGGCTCAGCCAGTTTCCCTGATATGCATGGGGGTGATGTGACAGACTGATGGGCTTGGTTTTCAGGTGCCACCTGTGCGCTTCCGCAGAAGACTGGGCGGAAGACAATGTGGTGAACGTGCTGGAAGCACTGTCGGCCACCCAATCGACTAATGCCTGTACCTGCTCAGGCCTTACCATCCTCATAACGGCATTGGGCCCCACCAAATATCGCTGTAAATTCTGCCGGCTACTTGAGGGAGTTGGTTCACTACTTTGTGCGCCTGAGGCCGAACGGCCACGCCCTCTGCCAGCAACAGAGGCTCCACGGACACCACCACGACCGCGCCCTCGTCCCTTAATAGAATGTTTCTCATTGTTGCGATTCAACTCGCACCACAATAAAATATATTATTTTTTAGCCCCAAAATTCCCACACTGGAAGATATAATTCCTTTTCCGGTATTAATTACAAGAAAACTGCTGCAAATTGGACACCAGAATTTTTAAAATGCTAGTTTTGGTACATAGATTCCCACACGGGAGATATAATTCCTTTTACAGGAGTAAAAACGTGAGGCCTACTGTTTCTGGTCTAACTAACACCAGATTGATTAAATTGGCCTTTTTTCACCAAAATTACAACACTGGACAATGTAATGCCTTTTTCCGGTATTAATTCCTTTTACAGGAGTAAAAACGTGAGGCCTACTGTTTCTGGTGTACCTAACACCAGATTGATTAAATTGGCCTTTTTTTCACCAAAATTACAACACTGGACAATGTAATGCCTTTTTCAGGTATTAATTACAAGAAGACTGCTGCTAATTGGACACCAGAATTTTTAAATGCTAGTTTGTGTACATAAATTCCCACACTGGAAGATATAATTCCTTTTTCCGGTATTAATTACAAGAAAACTGCTGCAAATTGGACACCAGAATTTTTAAAATGCTAGTTTTGGTACATAGATTCCCACACGGGAGATATAATTCCTTTTACAGGAGTAAAAACGTGAGGCCTACTGTTTCTGGTCTAACTAACACCAGATTGATTAAATTGGCCTTTTTTTCACCAAAATTACAACACTGGACAATGTAATGCCTTTTTCCGGTATTAATTCCTTTTACAGGAGTAAAAACGTGAGGCCTACTGTTTCTGGTGTACCTAACACCAGATTGATTAAATTGGCCTTTTTTTCACCAAAATTACAACACTGGACAATGTAATGCCTTTTTCAGGTATTAATTACAAGAAGACTGCTGCTAATTGGACACCAGAATTTTTAAATGCTAGTTTGTGTACATAAATTCCCACACTGGAAGATATAATTCCTTTTTCCGGTATTAATTACAAGAAAACTGCTGCAAATTGGACACCAGAATTTTTAAAATGCTAGTTTTGGTACATAGATTCCCACACGGGAGATATAATTCCTTTTACAGGAGTAAAAACGTGCGGCCTACTGTTTCTGGTCTAACTAACACCAGATTGATTAAATTGGCCTTTTTTTCACCAAAATTACAACACTGACAATGTAATGCCTTTTTCCGGTATTAATTCCTTTTACAGGAGTAAAAACGTGAGGCCTACTGTTTCTGGTGTAACTAACACCAGATTGATTAAATTGGCCTTTTTTCACCAAAATTACGACACTG
>JAKVIS010002383.1:0-23307 GCA_033119425.1 Bufotes viridis | reverse complement strand
TATTGGTCGTCTTCTGCACTTGCTATTTATTGATATTTATATTTATATTGCCCTGTGCCTCTCTCTCCTGGATGCCGCCCATTTGTGCACCCCTCTCTCTGTGTTACTTTTTTGCTATATCATACATGCTGCTGCATGTTCTTTTATATTGTTAATAAAGATTATTTCGATTTAAACGTGGTCCAGTATACTTTTATAGGTTTTAGTTAGCTTTATAGTTGATAAGATGGAAGGCAATGTAAATGTGATAACATCTGGTCCTGTCAATCAAAGTGGAGAGATGGGCAAGAGAGAACAGAATGGTTTCTGTCTCGTTTCTGGACTGATAGGTTGTTGGCGCAAAACACAACTGGAGGCTTGAGCGTTGGTTTTAATCTTTTATTGACAGGCGCTTATGTACATAGGGTCCCTTTCTCAAGTCTGTGTGTGAGGACAATCTCCTGGGACGTGCTGCTGGTGAGAGTAGAGCTGTGGAGTAAGACTGGTGGGAGTTGTAGTTTTACAACAGCTGGAGGGCCGCAGGTTGGACATCCCTGGCCTAGATGATTGCACCGTATAATCTCAAAAGATTGTGACCTACAGGGATCAAACAGTACTATCTGGTGCCATATAGTATGGTTAGTTTTATGTACATTAATATATAGTAGAACCTACCACATCAGATCCCAAATATTAGTGTCAACCGTATCAATTCCAATATAATACTGACTTGCTATACTGTCAAGTAGCGCTTGCCATAGTTCACATTTAGTAGCTTTCTCCACAGGCGCAAATCGAAAAAGTTGAAGCTTAGTGGGGAATGGGTGTTCATGTTACATTACAAATATCTATATGCACAGATGGCTTTCTTTCCTGAATCAGGACTTTGGCAGGGTGCCAAATCTCCTTAAAGAGACCAGTACTGTATGGAGATTTATTGGCCATGCTCCATGGGAAGCAAATATGCAAAGAGGTATCTCCTATGAAAGAGAACCATCTCGCCATCACCAGCTATTGGAAGTGGCTCCCTATAAGTCAAAGTCCAACTTTCCAACAAGCCTTGGGATTTGACAAAGGAATATAGTCAAGTCAGATATCCATTCATAGGCACCTGTTTAAGGGTGCTTGCCGCTCATTCTGGCTGGGTGTGATGCCTTGAATGCGACTTAGGCAGAGTGCTGAATTTCCTTAACCACTTTCCTTAGCCGTCCTGCGGGCGGCCGGGTTATTCCTCGTTGACGCATCTAGGCGTCATCTCGCGAGACGCGAGATTTCCTGTGAACGCATACGCGCGCGTTCACAGCGGCGTGCGGCTGTGAAGTTATACTACAGCCTGCCAGCAATGATCATTCGCTGGCAGGCTGTAGATGTAAAATAAATCACATCAAAGAGGTATATCAGACGGTGTTTTGTTAACAGCGTCTGATATACCTGCTACCTGCTCTCTGGTGGTCCCATTTGCTGGGATCGACCACCCAGAGGACACAGGCAGCTCTGTAAGTAGCACCAAGCACCACACTACACTTCACTCCCCCCTGTCACTTATTAACCCTATATTAACCCCTGATCACCCCCATATAGACTCCTGATCACCCCCTGTCATTGATCACCCCTATAAGGCTCCATTTAGACGTCCATATGTGTTTGCGGATCCACGGATCCGCAAAACACGGACACCAGCAATGTGCTTTCCGCATTTTGTGGATCTGCACATTGCCAAAACTATATAGAAAATGCCTTTTCTTGTCACTAATTGCGGACAAGAATAGGACATGTTCTATATTTTTGCGAGCAGTGCGGGACAGAAGTCTGTCCCCGTAGAAATAAATGGGTCCGCAATTCCGTTCCGCAAAATGCGGAACAGAATTGAGGTGTGTGAATGGGGCCTAAGGGTCCCTTATCACCGCCAGTTAGTTAGCTACTTGTTAGGTAGTTAGCGCCCACCGCACCGCAGTCACTGATTAGTCAGCTGATTAGCGTCATCGGCTGTCGCTAATCAGCACTAGTACTATATAGTATGTGTAAGTGATCAAGACTGATCGCAATCAGATCTATATCAGTACATTACGGTCACCTTAGGCTCTACAAAAAGCGCAGTGTTCGCCCGATAGGCCTGATCTTGTGCGCACACTTGCGTTCAGTCCGCCCACCGCAGTGTCAGAATTTTGTTTTTCTGATCACTGCAAAAACATGATCAATGCGAATTAAGAAATCTGTGCCGTTAATTTTTTCAGCCCAGAGGCTGAATGGAAAAAAATAATCTCATTACCATTATGCTCAATATAAGGAGAATAGCAGAAACTCCTAATGCTGGCCATACATGTAATGATTGGGAGACCCTCAAATGCCAGGGCAGTATAAATACCCTACAAGTGACCCCATTTTAGAAGAAGACACCCCAAGGTATTCCGTGAGGGCATGGCGAGTTCATAGAAGATTTTTTTGGCACAAGTTAGTGGAAATATATATATATATATATTTTTTTCTTACAAAGTCTCATATTCCACTAACCTGTGACAAAAATAAAATTTTACATGAACTCACCATACCCCTCACGGAATACCTTGGGGTGTCTTCTTTCTAAAATAGGGTCACTTGTGGGGTATTTATACTGCCCTGGCATTTTAGGGGCTCCTAATGCGTGAGAGGTAGTTTGGAATCCAAATGCATAAAAATGCCCTGTGAAATCCTAAAGGTACTCATTGGAATTTGGGCCCCTTTGCGCATCTTGGCTGCAAAAAAGTGTCACTCATGTGGTATCGCCGTACTCAGGAGAAGTAGGGTAATGTGTTTTGGGGTGTATTTTTACATATACCCATACTGTGTGTGAGCTATCCAAAGAAAAACAGCAGCACAGCAAACAAGCGGTCGGGTGCAAATCCACAAAATCGCTGGCAAGGCGATCACAGTAGTATATTTACCAAAGACGAGGCAGCACTCCAGGTGGCGTTGAATAGTGAACCCTCTTTATTAAACCCACAAAGCGACGTTTCAACTGCTCATTGCAGTCTTTTTCAAGCTACAAACATTGTGTCAGCAAGGGGGTATATATACCCAAAATGCAATGTGCCATACTCAAGTATCAATTAATAAATAATGTGTAATAAATCATAAGAAAAATTTCATATCACAAATATACAAACAAGTATGTGCTGAAAAATACAAAGTAATCAATGTGTATCTGAAAGTGACAATAAAATATATTGTGAAATCGTATAAAACACTTAATTGTCATAATAAAGTGCACCTGTGCATGTGAAGATTTAAAAACAAGCGACCAATCAGCTTGAAATAGTAGTAATAACATCATAAGATACATCTAAACTTACTTCACATTGGAGGTTCAGTGGCGCACGGCCCGGCGTTCCCTGGTCTCTCCTGCGCATGCCCCGTTGCCGCGCAGCGAGTCAACGCTACCCCATGCCCGGAGTCGCCGCAGACACGCCAGGGTCAGCTGACCCTATCACATGATCAGGCAGCGGCCCCGCGTCATGCGGAAGGAGAGTCTCGAAGATAAGGAAGGATAGCAGCGGGGCAGCGTCAGGGGCGAGGTGTCACCAGGGCAGGGCACCTAAAGCAGGTACTTCTCACCATGGAAACAACCCCAAACCCCGACGCCGTAGACACCCACGAACAATCCCGCCGCATCAAAGGGACATCAAAAATGTTCGCAAGCCGGGAAGCACAATACCGGATAACTGTATTGCATAACATCTAAAAATCAATCTAATAAAATCCTAACACAGTGAGAACCTTCCCATGGCGGTGCAACTCAAACCACACGCTTACAGAACGTGTGCACACTCGTCGCACCGGCATGCAAGTGAAAATCCTCACCAAAGAGAAAAAGAAAAAAAGGGAGGGAGAAAAACTAATTACTCCACAGGTATAATAGATATAATAATAAAAGTACATCTATATATTTCTCCATTGTGTAGTCTCCCGGCTTGCAGAATGTTCCAGAAGGGCCACCAGAGAAACCTCCAACAGTGTTACAAATGATCCATCAATCTAAAAAGGAATAAAAGTATAATCTCAAAATTACAAAAGCTGACAAAATATTAAATCCACAACACCATAAGTGGGGAGAGGGATAGTACCAAGGACTTATCTCATAAGTTGCCATCTAAACTCAGCGTTAAGACCAGCAGGCCTGAGCGTCTGCAGGCGATGTATCCAGTGCAGCTCTCTCCGTTTCAACATTAGTATACGGTTACCCCACGTCTCGAATTGACCACCTGGTCAGAACCATAAATCTAAGATCCCTCTCGGAATGACCCATTTCAATAAAATGTTTCGGGACCGGGAGATCCTTCCTTTTCTGTCTTATAGAAAAACGATGGTTATTCATTCTGGTTTTGATGTCACAGGTGGTCTCCCCAACATAGAGGAGACCACATGGACATTGTAAAACATAAATGACAAACGAACTGTCACATGTCAAATATTGTTGAATGGTGTAACGTTTACCAGTTCTGGAGTGTGTGAACCACTCCCCTTTCATCATCAGGGGCAATTCACACAGCCCAGACATGGAAAACTCCCGTTCGCAGGTGCCTATATGTCTGAACCTTCTTTCTTGGTGGCAAATCAGCCCTCACCAATTTGTCTCTGAGGTTGTTGGGTCGATTGTATGAGAATAGAGGAGGTACTTTCAAAGCTGGAATTTGGGGAAAATTGCTCGATAATATACCCCAGTGTTTCCTAATAATCCTGGCTATATCACTGCTCTGTTCTGAGTAGGTGGAGACGAAAGGGATACGTTCCCCAGCTGTCTCTCTGCGTCTACCAACCACCGTACCGCAGTGCCGTGCCCGATCAAGATGCTTACTCAACATAGCTTTCGGGTAACCCTCTCTGAAAACTTTGTAAGCATATCCTTATAGCGTACATCAACCTTATCAGGATCCTGCACGATTCTCTTCACACGGAGGAATTGACTATATGGTAGTGACTGCACAATTGAGCGTGGGTGGCAGCTGTCATACCTCAAAAGACTGTTGCAGTCAGTTGGTTTAACAAATATGTCAGTAACCAGTTTATGATCTATTATCGATACAGTGGTATCAAGAAACTGGACACTATTTGCTGACCAGGTGAGTGTGAACTTGACATCCTCATCAATGGTATCCAAAAACATGGAACCCCTTGAGGGATGTCACATCACCTTGCCAGACAAGGAAGACATCATCTATGTATCGCCACCACCCCAGCACATGGCTGAAGTGGTGGGACACATAGATATGGTCCTCCTCGAGGGCCGCCATGAAGACATTGGCGTAAGTCGGCGCCACATTTCGACCCCATGGCGGTCCTCGAAGTTGCAAGTAGTACTGGTCCATAAACAGAAAATAATTCCGTCTCAGCACCACCTCCAACAAACGTAAACACAAATTCTGACTGTCAATGGAGAACTGACTAGATTCCAGGCACTTCTGTACAGCTGCCATACCCCGCGTGTGATCAATCGATGTATACAAGCTTGTGACATCAAAAGATGCCACAAGACAACCATCAGGTAGAACAATATCCTCTATCTTCTTCAAGAAATCTCCAGTATCCTGAATATAGGACCTGGAGCTGGTTGCAAAGCTCCTAAGTACACGATCCAGGAAGATGGCTATATTGGAAAAGATTGACGCAGTCCCGGACACTATAGGTCGTCCTGGTGGGTTAATAAGGCTCTTGTGTACCTTTTGGCAAGATGTAAATCACCGGTGTCCGGACCCAGTATGATACAACATGTTCTACATACATTGAGAAATTTGTCAAAGAGCAAGAAACTATGAAAAGGAAGAAATGGCAGCGTGATGCGGGTGATTACTCTAATGGTAAAATTTACACGTGGCAGGCGATACCATCTGGGAAGCCGGTGAACCGGTTTGGCAATCGATTTAATGAACAACGGAATCGCCCTGGATCTTCGTCATCGGCCGTTGCTTGTTCTTCTTTTTAGAACAGGGCCAGCCCCAAGAGATCCAGGAGGGCGGAAGACGTCAACATAAATGGAGGAAACAACAGGGTGCCAAAGAAAATGAAGCAGATGGTCTTATGCAAGAAGGCACAATGAACACGATGGACATGTCACATACAACATCTGTGGTAAATATTTCATCGGCCACGCTGACCGATGCTCAGATATGTCTTTTGAGCAAGGGACTTTCGTTTTGCCCCACCTCTCGTATTAACTGGTTTCAGCTGGAGATTGATCTTCAACAGTTCTTCAGACTTATTAAGCTGAAGGTCTGGTTTAAAGATCAATCTCCCCCTATATATAAATGTAGATTCAGAGAGGTCAGCATTCACCCTGAAGAGGATGGGGTTACATATTAAAAGTGAGTTTGTTCCGCCGGTCTCTGTGCCAGCATTGGATGCCTTCACCAATGCGGTACAGTTAGACCTGGATAAACTCAAGACTAATATTGATGGAGATGTTTTGAGATATCCCAATATGACTGCTAGTGATCTGAAGGCTATTGATGAACTGTGCCACAACCACGACCTAACTATTAAACCGGCCGACAAGGGCGGGGCGGTCGTGGTTATGGACACAGGTTGGTATATTAGGGAGATCAACAGACAGTTGAGTGATCCGGTTGTATACAAAAGACTATCTAGGGACCCGAGGTTTGATATTGCTAGAGATATAAAGTGTATCCTCGATTGGGCTATCGATTGTAGCTGTCGATGATGAGTTATATAAATTTTTAATGATTGAACATCCCGGACACCGGTGATTTACATCTTGCCAAAGGTACACAAGAGCCTTATTAACCCACCAGGACGACCTATAGTGTCCGGGACTGCGTCAATCTTTTCCAATATAGCCATCTTCCTGGATCGTGTACTTAGGAGCTTTGCAACCAGCTCCAGGTCCTATATTCAGGATACTGGAGATTTCTTGAAGAAGATAGAGGATATTGTTCTACCTGATGGTTGTCTTGTGGCATCTTTTGATGTCACAAGCTTGTATACATCCGATTGATCACACGCGGGGTATGGCAGCTGTACAGAAGTGCCTGGAATCTAGTCAGTTCTCCATTGACAGTCAGAATTTGTGTTTACGTTTGTTGGAGGTGGTGCTGAGACGGAATTATTTTCTGTTTATGGACCAGTACTACTTGCAACTTCGAGGGACCGCCATGGGGTCGAATGTGGCGCCGACTTACGCCAATGTCTTCATGGCGGCCCTCGAGGAGGACCATATCTATGTGTCCCACCACTTCAGCCATGTGCTGGGGTGGTGGCGATACATAGATGATGTCTTCCTTGTCTGGCAAGGTGATGTGACATCCCTCAAGGGGTTCCATGTTTTTTGGATACCATTGATGAGGATGTCAAGTTCACACTCACCTGGTCAGCAAATAGTGTCCAGTTTCTTGATACCACTGTATCGATAATAGATCATAAACTGGTTACTGACATATTTGTTAAACCAACTGACTGCAACAGTCTTTTGAGGTATGACAGCTGCCACCCACGCTCAATTGTGCAGTCACTACCATATAGTCAATTCCTCCGTGTGAAGAGAATCGTGCAGGATCCTGATAAGGTTGATGTACGCTATAAGGATATGCTTACAAAGTTTTCAGAGAGGGTTACCCGAAAGCTATGTTGAGTAAGCATCTTGATCGGGCACGGCACTGCGGTCACGGTGGTTGGTAGACGCAGAGAGACAGCTGGGGAACGTATCCCTTTCGTCTCCACCTACTCAGAACAGAGCAGTGATATAGCCAGGATTATTAGGAAACACTGGGGTATATTATCGAGCAATTTTCCCCAAATTCCAGCTTTGAAAGTACCTCCTCTATTCTCATACAATCGACCCAACAACCTCAGAGACAAATTGGTGAGGGCTGATTTGCCACCAAGAAAGAAGGTTCAGACATATATAGGCACCCGCGAACGGGGAGTTTTCCATGTCTGGGCTGTGTGAATTGCCCCTGATGATGAAAGGGAGTGGTTCACACACCCCAGAACTGGTAAACGTTACACCATTCAACAATATTTGACATGTGACAGTTCGTTTGTCATTTATGTTTTACAATGTCCATGTGGTCTCCTCTATGTTGGGGAGACCACCTGTGACATCAAAACCAGAATGAATAACCATCGTTTTTCTATAAGACAGAAAAGGAAGGATCTCCCGGTCCCGAAACATTTTATTGAAATGGGTCATTCCGAGAGGGATCTTAGATTTATGGTTCTTGACCAGGTGGTCAATTCGAGACGTGGGGGTAACCGTATACTAATGTTGAAACGGAGAGAGCTGCACTGGATACATCGTTTGCAGACGCTCAGGCCTGCTGGTCTTAACGTTGAGTTTAGATGGCAACTTATGAGATAAGTCCTTGGTACTATCCCTCTCCCCACTTATGGTGTTGTGGATTTAATATTTTGTCAGCTTTTGTAATTTTGAGATTATACTTTATTCCTTTTTAGATTGATGGATCATTTGTAACACTGTTGGAGGTTTCTCTGGTGGCCCTTCTGAACATTCTGCAAGCCGGGAGACTACACAATGGAGAAATATATAGATGTACTTTTATTATTATATCTATTATACCTGTGGAGTAATTAGTTTTCTCCCCTCCCTTTTCTTTTTTTCTCTTTGGTGAGGATTTCACTTGCATGCCGGTGCGACGAGTGTGCACACGTTCTGTAGCGTGTGGTTTGAGTTGCACCGTCATGGGAGGTTCTCACTGTGTTAGGATTTTATTAGATTGATTTTTAGATGTTATGCAATACAGTTATCCGGTATTGTGCTTCCCGGCTTGCGAACATTTTTGATGTCCCTTTGATGCGGCGGGATTGTCTGCGGGGTGTCTACGGCGTCGGGGGTTTGGGGTTGTTTCCATGGTGAGAAGTACCTGTTTTTAGGTGCCCTTGCCCTGGTGACACCCCGCCCCCTGACGCTGCCCCGCTGCTATCCTTCCTTATCTTCGAGACTCTCCTTCCGCATGACGCGGGGGCCGCTGCCGATCATGTGATAGGGTCAGCTGACCCTGGCGTGTCTGATTGATACTTGAGTATGGCACATTGCATTTTGGGTATATATACCCCCTTGCTGACACAATGTTTGTAGCTTGAAAAAGACTGCAATGAGCAGTTGAAACGTCGCTTTGTGGGTTTAATAAAGAGGGTTCACTATTCAACGCCACCTGGAGTGCTGCCTCGTCTTTGGTAAATATCATACTGTGTGTGAGAAATATCTCTGTAAATGACAACTTTTTAAAAAATTTTATACAAAGTTGTCAATTTACAGAGATATTTCTCTGACTCAGCATGGGTATATGTAAAAATACCAGTGTCTAAAAAGACCACGGCACTCGTGTTTGCAAATTAAGGTTTTAGATTTTATTGTCCAACCCGGGAAGTTTAAGCTACTGGCCAACGTTTCGGTCCACCAGGACCTTGTTCACGGCCTTAGTTTTTGAGAAACGGAGGAAGACCGGGTGGAGACCGGGTGGAGGTAAAATTCATTTGGGTGGTAAGTTGTATGACCGAGCAATAAATCGTGAAAGTAGTGTAGTGCAGAATTGTAAAAAGTGGTCTGGTCATTAAGGGGGTTTAAGCTAGAGGGGGTGAAGTGGTTAAAAAGACTAGTCCTGTATGGAGACTTACTGCAAATACTCCATGGTATGGAGACTTAATGGCAGTGCTCCAGAGATACCTCTTTGCATATTTGTTTTCCATGGAGCATTGCCAATAAGTCTCCATACCATGGAGTAACATAGTATATAAGACCGAAAAAAAGACATTTGTCCATCCAGTTCGGCCTGTTTCCTACAAGTTGATCTAGAGGAAGGCAAAAACCCTGTGAGGCAGAAGCCAATTTTCCTCACTTAAGGGAAAAAATTCCTTCCCGACTCCAATCAGGCAATCAGAATAACTCCCTGGATCAACGACCCCTCTCTAGTAGCTGTAGCCTGTAATATTATTACACTCAGAAATACATCCAGGCCACTCTTGAATTCCTTTATTGTACTCACCATCACCACCTCCTCAGGCAGAGTTCCATAGTCTCACTGCTCTTACCGTAAAGAATCCTTTTCTATGTTTGTGTACAAACCTTCTTTCCTCCAGACACAGAGGATGTCCCCTCGTCATAGTCACAGTCCTGGGGATAAATAGATGATGGGAGAGATCTCTGTACTGACCCCTGATATATTTATACAAAGTTATTAGAAGAGTACTTCCAGTAAGTCTCCATACAGGACTGGTGTCTTTAAAGTAGAACTCCCGGCAAAATGTTTTTTCTCTGACCTGCTAGAAAGTGATGTCATGTGACCAACTCTCTGATCTCCAACTGACACAGGACAGGAAGTCAGTTACATCTCTGTTCATTCCTATGAAACTGACATTGAGGCTCTTATAGGAATACATAGATAAACTCAGTGGCGTTGCTAGGGCTGGTGTCACCCGGTGCGGTAGAAAATGGTGTCACCCCAAACCCCCTCCCCGAAGCAATAATGTTTTAGTCATATAACCAAAAATAACAGATACTCACCAGTGCTTAGGCCTCTTTCACACTTGCGTTTTTCCTTTCCGTGCTAGAGTTCTGTCCTCGGGGCTCTAAGACTGAAAGATACTGATCAGGATTGTCCCAGTGCATCTTGAATGGAGAGAAATCCGTTCAGGATGCGTCAGGATGTCTTCAGTTCAGTATTCAAACATGCTGCGGATTTTCCTTGGGCCAAAAAAATTGAAGGCATGCCGCAAGGACAGATCTGGAATTAATGACCATTGAAAAGCATTAATCCGGATCCGACTTTAAGCTAAATGTTGTTTCAGCGCATCGCCGGATCTGGCGTTTACCTTTCTGAATGGTAACCATGGCAGCTAGGGCGCTACTAAAGTCCCGGCTGCCATGGAAAAGTAGTGGGAGCCAGGGAGGAGCTACTACCGTCCGTGCGGCTCCCAGTGTGCTCCACAATGGCGTCACAGCGCCCCTACATCACATGGATAATGTGATCATGCGACGTAGGGGCGCTGGACGTCATTGTGGAGCGCCTCAGAAGCCACACGGAAGTAAGTAGCTTCTCCCCTGGCTCCACTACTTCCATGGCAGCCGGGACTTTAGTAGCGTCCTGGCTGCCATGGTAACTACTGACAGCATTTTGAAGACTGATCAGTCTTCAAATGTTTTCAGGTGTGTTGCGTTGTGACGGATCCGGTGGGCATTTCCGGCAACGGAAGTGCACGCCGGATCCTCACAACGGTAGTGTGAAAGGGGCCTTGGTTATTAATTCACTTACAGTCCGGTGTGTGCGAAGTGTCTTCACATATAACTAAAGAGGAATTGCTGCTGTTATGTTAATGGATGCTATAACATTGCACCATCCTTCTGAACATACACATCTGTCATCCGCCTTACCTCATGATCCTGGAGCTGTGCTGTAGAGCTCGGCGGCCACTGTACAGCACAGCTCCAGGATCATGAGGTAAGGCGGATGACAGATGTGTATGTTCAGAAGGATGCCAGCCGTCAGCCCCCCATGTCAGGCGTCTGTCAGCCGTCAGCCCCCATCCATCATGCCCCCCATGTCAGCCATCATGTTATTAGTCCCCCCTCATGTGCCAGTAGCCGTCCCCTTTATGTGCCATTAGGCCCCCCTCATGTGCCATTAGGCTCCCCTCATGTGCCATTAGGCCCCCCTCATGTGCCATTAGGCTCCCCTCATGTGCCATTAGGCCCCCCTCATGTGCCATTAGGCTCCCCTCATGTGCCATTAGTCCCCCCTCATGTGCCAGTAGCCCCTTTTAGTGGTGCCAGTAGCCCCCTTTTAGTGGGGCCAGTAGCCCCTTTAGTGGTGCCAGTAGCCCCCTTTAGTGGTGCCAGTAGCTCCCTTTAGTGGTGCCAGTAGCCCCATTTTAGTGGTGCCTGTAGCCCCCTTTAGTGGTGCCTGTAGCCCCCTTTAGTGGTGCCTGTAGCCCCCTTTTAGTGGTGCCTGTAGCCCCTTTTAGTGGTGCCAGTAGCCCCTTTGAGTGGTGCCAAAAAAAGAACACTTATACTTACCTCCAGCGATGCGATGCAGGCCTCTTCCGGCCTGTGTCTCGAGCTGTAGGCTCGGCGGCGCGATGACGCCATCGCGCCGCCAGAGCTCGGCCTCTGATAGGCTGCCGGCCTTAGTGCTGGCAGCCTATCAGAGGAACAGGGAGAGAGAGGACACGCCTCTCCCTCCTCTGCTGCTCCGCACGGAGATGAGCGCAATGCAAGCGCTCATCTCCGTCCGACCTGATGTTCCCTGCCGCCGCCGCCGCCGCGTCTGCCAATGGTCAGTCCGCCCCTGGTGACACCCCATCAGACTGGTGTCACCCGGTGCGGACCGCACCCCCCGCACCCCCCTCGCAACGCCACTGGATAAACTGACTTCCTGTCCACACATATGATGCTGTGTCATTTGGAGAGTCTAATTGCTGGTCACATGACACAGGTGAGAAGCATAAGGGAGGTATAACTCACAAATACAGTCACTGGTAGGAAAATTACATTCACTACAGATCACATCATTTACCTTTCTAACAGGTCAAATGATACAATTTTTGGCAAAAGTTCTTCTTTAACCAGTTGCAGACTGGGCCATTTACCCCCTTCCTGACCAAGCCTAATTTTGCAAATCTGACCTGTGTGGCTTTATGTGGTCATAACTTTGAAACACTTTTACTTATCCAAACCATTCAGAGATTGTTTTCTCGTGACACATTGTACTTCATGTTAATGGTAAATTTGAGTCAATATGTTTTACCTTTATTTATAAAAAAAAATCCAAAAGTTAATGAAAATTTGAAAAAATTCACTATTTTCTAAATTTGAATCTCTCTGCTTTTAAAACATAAAGTGATACCTTATAAAATATTTATTACTTAACATTCCCTATATGTCTACTTTATGTTGGCATCATTTTGTAAATGTCATTTTATTTTTTTAAGACGTTAGAAGGCTTTGAATTTCAGAAGCAATTCTTAAAATTTTAAAGAAAATTTCCAAAACCCACTATTTAAGGACCAATTCAGGTCTGAAGTCACTTTGTGGGGTTTACACAGTGGAAACCCCCGATAAATGACCCCATTGTAGAAACTACACCAATCAAGTTACTTAAAACTGATTTTACAAATTTTGTTAACCTTTTAGGTGTTCCACAAGAATTAAAGGAAAATGGAGATGAAATTTCTACATTTCACTTTTTTGGCAGATTTTCCATTTTAATCCATTTTTTTCTTTAACACTTCGAGGGTTAACAACCAAACAAAATGCAATATTTATTACCCTGATTCTGCAGTTTACAGAAACACCCCACATGTGGTCGTAAACTGATGTAAGGGCACACTGACAGGGCGCAGAAGAAAAGGAACACCATGTGGTTTTTGGAAGGCAGATTTTGCTGAACTGGTTTTTAGATGCCCCATTTTGAAAACTAGGGGATAAGGTGCCAGTTTTATTGGTACTATTTTGGGGTACATATGATGTTTACTTGCTCTGTATTATGTTGTTTGTGAGGCAAGGTAACAAAAAATGGCTGTTTTGGCACTGTTTTTATTGTTTATTTTTACAACATTCATCTGACAGGGTAGATAATGTGCTATTTTTATAGAGCAGGTTGTTACGGACACAATGATATCAAATATGTTTACTTTCTTTGTTTGTTTCAGTTTTACATAATAAAACATTTTTGAAAACAAAATTTATTTTTGTGTCTCCATTTTCTGAACGCCATTTTTTTATTTTTCTGCCGATCGCCTTGTGCAGGGGCTCGTTTTTGCAGGAAGAGTTGATGTTTTTATTGGTACCATTTTGGGTGCATATGATTTGATCATTCATTATTACACTTTATGGGGCAAGGTGACCCAAAAATTGGTTGTTTTAGCACAGTTTTTATTTATTTATTTTTACAGTGTTCACCTGAGGGGTAAATTTATGTGACATTTTCATAGGAGCAGATCATTACGGACGTGACAATATCTTATATGTATACTTTTTCTTATTTATTTAAGTTTTACACAATAATAGCATTTTTGAAACCAAAAAGTCTGAGATAGCCATAGCCATAGCTTTTTATTTTTTGACTGATTGTCTTAGTTAGGTATCATTTTTTGCAGGAAAAGGTAATGGTTTGATTGCCACTATTTTGGGGGCATACGCCTTTTGATCGTTTGGTGTTGTACTTTATGTGATGTTAGATTACAAAAAATGGCTTTTTTGGCACTGTTTTTATTTTATTTTTATTATGGTGTTCACGTGAGGGGTTAGGTCATGTGATATTTTTATAGAGCTGGTTGTTACAGATGCTGCGATACCTAATATGTATACTTTTTAAAATTTATTTCACCTTAATACAATAATAGCATTTTTCAAATAAAAATTATGTTTTAATGTCTCTATGTTCTGAGAGCTATAGTTTTTTTTTTTGGAGCAATTTTCTTATGTAGGGGCTCATTTGTTGCGGCATGAGGTGACAGTTT
This sequence comes from Bufotes viridis, assembly GCA_033119425.1. Classification (NCBI taxonomy): domain Eukaryota; kingdom Metazoa; phylum Chordata; class Amphibia; order Anura; family Bufonidae; genus Bufotes; species Bufotes viridis. The sequence continues at coordinate 8,865 of JAKVIS010002383.1, read as the reverse complement.
TATTGGTATCATTTTGTGGGACATACGCCTTTTGATCACTTGGTGTCACACTTTTTGTGATGTGAGTGGCAAAATGGCTTTTTTACACCATTTTTATTTTTATGATGTTTATCGGACAGGGTGTATCATGTGTAATATTTATAGATAGTATATATATACTTTTTTATTTTTTCACTATCGATTTATGCTGTAACTGGGGCAGAGATAGTAGCACCAGGTACAGGGGAAATACACCCCCCAGAAAGGCTGTACAGCATAATACAGCGCTGTACAGCCTCAGTGCAGGGTTGATCGAGGTCTATGGATGACCCGACAGTTCCTGCACTCTCCCGGGCCCAGCGGTCACATGACCACCGGGCTACGACAGGAAGAGGCATAGCTCTTCCTGATCTGATCTGTATCGGTATACAGCGATCTAGAAGGCAGGGACACCTGGGAACTGTCCCTGCCTTCCCTCTGGTGAGCCCTGCTGTCTCTGACAATGGGGCCCCCGCTGGGCAGCTGCACGATTAGTGTGCAGCTGCCATCTCTGAATTGATGTTTTAGAACATCCATTTAGAGATAAACAACCGCCCATAGGACGTTTATATCCTATGGGTGGTCGGGAAATGAGTTAAGAGGACCTTTCATCAGGCTAAAAATGTGTACTAAGTATGCTGACATGATAGCGGCGCCTAGGGATCTCCCTGCACTTACTATTATCTGGGCGCTGCTCAGCTCGGTATAGGCTCGGTATCTTCTGTGGCTTAGTTCTACTAGGCGGAGCCTAGTACACTTGGTTATAGTAGGCGTATCCCAGGCTGTAGCGCTGGCCAATCGCAGCGCACAGCTCATATCCTGGGAGTTTTTTTCTCCCAGGCTGTGAGCTGAGCGCTGCGATTGGCCAGTGCTACAGCCTGGGATACGCTTACTACAACCAAGTGTACTAGGCTCCGCCTAGTATAACCAAGTCCCAGAAGATACCGGAGCCTATACCGGGCGAACGGAGCAGCGCCCAGGGATAATAGTTAGTGCAGGGAGATCCCTGGGCGCCGCTCTACATGTCAGCACACTTAGTACACTTTTTTTAGCCTGATGAAAGGTCCTCTTTAAGGAGATCCAGCACCCTGCCTAAGCCGCATTCAAGGCATTGCACCCAACCAGAATCCCACTCTGTACTGATGAGAGGCAAGCACCCTGAAACAGCTGTCTACGGATGGATATCTGGCTTGGCTTTATTCCCTTGTCAACACCCAAGGCTTGTTGTAAAGTGAGATTTTGACTCATAGGGAGCCACTTCCAACCCGTCGCGCTGGTGAGATGTTTTCTTTCTTGGGAGATACCTCTTTGTATTTACTGAATTACATTAATTAATATATATATATATATATATATATAGAATCAAATATAAAGATCTGCAATAAGACTGATGAGCAGGAACATGCAGATCTTACATGACAGTGTAACAGGGTGATTACACATATAAAGACGAACAGAAATTAATTCCACAAACACTATCCTATTGACTTGGAATTTATTATTTTGTTCCATTCATTCCATACAAAAATGAAAAATGGTTAATGTACCTCAAAATGTTGTCAATAAAAAGTAGAACTTATTCAGTAAAAGAAAAAATATGGATCTTGGAATGTGGAGACACAAAATGATTTTTCCCCATTTAACATGCTTTAATTCTGCATACACTGTGTGCACAACTATTAAAAAAGTTATACTTTTGAGAATGTATTATTGAACAGCTACAGTGCTGTCAGTCAATCCAAAATATTAATACCCCTCTAACATGAATATTTAAGAAAGTAAAAGTGAGGTTCTGGCTTTCTTAGGAGAATATCTACAGTATGTATGGATAATTATTGGGCAACTATTAGCGTGCAGAAATATGTAACTAAATGAAAATGTGAAATTTTCCAATCACACTTGTTTATTTTAATCATTTTAATCTGTTAAAGTAAGAATAATATACCAACAACTCAAAATTTATAAATTAACATTTCTGACATTTCCCAAAAAATCAGTACCCAATATAGCCACCCTTCTTTTCAATAACAGTCATAAGCCTTCCATCCATGGAGTTTGTCAGTTTCTTAATCTGTTGACAATCAACTTTTTGTGCAGCAGCAACCACAGCCTCCTGGACACCGTTCAGAGAGGTGGACTGTTTTCCTTTACAGTAAATCTCCCACTTAAGAAGGTCCCACAAGTTCTCAATAGGGTTTAGGTCAGATGAGGCAGGGGGCCATACCATTATTATTTCATCTTTAAAGGGAACCTGTCATCAACTTTATAGTAACATCACTGAGGGCAGCATACATTAGTGACAGAAATGCTGATTTCAGCGGTGTGTCACTCATGAGCTAATGGTAAGTGGTTGCCTAGAACCAGCATCATAATCATTGCAGCACAGGCCTAGAAAAGAGTCAAATCTACTCGAGAAGAGTCATGGTTATTCATAATCTCCTGCACTGTCACCCATCTGCTGATGATTGGCAGTTCTCTCCTAGAGAGAAAAGGAAGAAAACTAGGTAGAAGACCATCAGTTATGAGCAGATGGGCGGGAGAGCAGGAATTCATGAGTAACCATGACTCTTCTCAGGTGGCCGGGACTCTTTTCAAGGCCTGGGCTGCAATGATTATGATGCTGGTTCTCGGCAACCACTTACTTTTAGTTGATGAGTGACACACAGCTTTTAAATAAGCATTTCTGTCACTATTTTATACTGCCCTCAGTACGTTTTAGCATAAAGTTGATGACAGGTTTCCTTTAAGGGCTTTACTAGCTAACCATGCAATGGAGTACTTTGATAAATGTGATGTAGCATTGTCCTGCATAAAAATCATGGTTTTATTTGAAATATGCAGATTTATTCTGTGCCACTACTTGGAGAACGTGTCTTTTAAAAACTGGCAGTAGGTTTGGGAGTTGATTTTTAGTCCATCTTCAACAGGAAAAGGTCCAACTGCCTCATCATTAATAATACCAGCCCATAGAAGTATCCCACTTCTTGTCGGGTTTCAGGCTTCCTTACCTTTGCCATGTCTCTGCGCACTGAACACATTGTATTTCTGTGCACTTGAGGGAGGCTGCTGTTCTGGAATATGACAGCTCTGGATGTTAATGGGTTCCTGGTTGCTTTTTTTCTTAACACGTTTCTTTCGACCCTGTTGACTAATTGCAACAACATTTTTGATGGTTCTGTGATCACTACCCCAAAATCTTAGCAATTTGAAAGAGTGCTGCATCCCTCTGAAAGACTTTTAAAGTGGTTGTCCCAGGACAGACAATGGGGGCAGATCGCTAGGATATGCCCCTATTGTCTTATAGGTGCGGGTCCCACCACTGGGACCTGCACATATGTCGAGAACAGAGCCCCGAAAGTGAAGGAGAGCACACTGTGCATGTTCAGCCACCCTCCATTCATTCCCTATGGGGCCGGCGAAAATAGCCGAGCTCTGGCTCAGCTATTTTAGTCAAGCCCATAGAAGTGAATGGGAGCACTGGCCGGTCATGCGAGGTACGCTCCCATTCACTTCTAAGGGGAGCCAGCTTGGTGGTGGCCAGACCGGAGTCCTCCAGCTACCACCTTGCGAGCTCCATTCTCGCTATAGGCCACAAGCTCCCTCATTACATAAATACCCATCACCTGATATGCTTCAAACCAATATGCATTTAAGTTTATACAGCTTGGAGTTAGAAAATATGCATAAAAATTATTTATTGCAGCTGACATTGCTTGTGCATGTTAAGGCCAGCAGCCATGGGTAACCATGGCAGCTCTGTTTTACATGGCCAATGTGAGTCCACTCGAATGGAAACTGCTCCACGTCTGGTTACCATGTTCTCTCTCTGACATCTGCTACTAGGACCTAATTTTCTTGCTTTTTTATTTGACAAAAAAAGTAACGCACCCAAAAGAAATGTGGTCTGATTAGACACTGGGTCTTGCCACAAGGCAACATTAAAGTGCTTCCCCTGCTGCCCTATAAAAAAGCTCTTAGAGACTACTTTTGGATAGTGTGGCATCTTTGAACTGAGGATGGTTATTTTGATGAATTGCCCACCATCTAGCTGACCTAGCTCTTAGGAGATGTTGGGAACAGTGGTTACATGAGGGCATGCACACTGAACAGTTTCAAGGCAACCCAGACTGACAACCAGTAGAGAGGGTGATTTGATCCACCAACAAGCATGAGCACCTCCCATAGTTTCATAGTTTACCATCCAGACACAGGTGGATTGCCCCAATTGCTGGTGTGATGATCTGGGAGCCATCACATGTGACAGTTGGTCACCCCTACTAGTTATACGAGGGACATTAACAGCTGAACGATATGTGCAGGACATCCTGAGACCACTTGTGTTGCTTCTGATGGCAGGGATTCCAACTGGCATTTTTCAGCAGGATAATGCTTGCCCACACACTGCAAGGGTTTCCCAGGAATGTCTGTAGCAGATTGCAACACTTCCTTGGCCTGCCCGATTGCCATATTTATCGTCAATCATACATTTATGGGACCAGCTGGGATACCAGCTCCAGCAATCCATGAGTGTGCAGAATCTACAGGCCCAGCTGCAAAATCTGTGGGTAAATTTGCCGCAGGATACCATACAGAACATATATACCTTCATGGCCAACTGTATCTGATCTGGTATCCAGGCTAGAGGTGGCCCTACTGGTTACTAGAGCTCTTTTCAAATTGTATAGTATTCTCCAATAAATATATCTTTTCACTCTAATATTGTAATCATTTACAAATAAGTTCTGCTGGCCGGCTCTATTTACCTGTAATGGTGATGTCACGTCAACAAAACATGACTGTTGCAGCCAATCACTATCCTTGCTGGGTCCACTGCTAAGGTCAGTGATTGACCTCATATCATGTGTTGTCGATGTGATATCAACATTGCAACTGGGTAAACAGAGCCTGGACAGGAAAACCAAAGTAGCAGCATGAATCTGTCAGGTAAGTACTTACCTGTTCTTTATTTCAGGTGAATCTTGAGGGCTGCCTGGTTTCCTCCTGAAACTGGACAAACCCTCTAAGCGACATAAGTATTAAGGCTTAAAATGGTGGATAATCTTCGAAGCGGCAGCATATTACCTACTATATATCCTTCACACACATGCCTACAAGGATCGTGGGGGGATGGGGGGTCGGAGGTGGGGGGGTGGGGGATCTGTTATTTATTTATTTATCGCAATCATATGGTTCAGTTTGTTTCCAGCGGACACTTTGTTATGTTTGCAAAAGTCACATTCGTGGTAAGTAAGCCACACAAAACACAATGAACAAATGTAACCTCTAGAAAAAGATACTGACAGTAACCTCAGGTTTATAGCCCTTAAGAAAGGTAACTTTAGTGCACTTGTGGAAAGAGAATTCACTTCTTTTACTGGCTGTGTTTCTCAATCAGTATAAGAAAATCTGAAAATCTAATTTATAGAGGAATGTGGCTAGACATTCAGTCACTTGATACAAAAAAATGAATTCTCTTATACAATTGTGCCCATTTCATGCCCCTATAGGATTGTACACATTGCATGCCCTTATACAATTTTACCAATTTCTTTGCCATTTCTTTTTATTATACTGGTATTTCCCAAAAGGGTGCCACAGTATTCTGGGGTGCTGTCAAAACTCACCAGGGATGCCCTAAGATTCCGGACAGGAATCAACTTAGGTGGTCTTTCCACTTGTTGTATACATCCTAAAAATGGTGCATTAGCACATCATACACAGTCCTGACACTGGCAGACACCAGGACAATGCCCAGGACCAGTAGCACTGCGTGGAAGGGCAAGGCACAACGCTGAGGAGAAACAGCAGGAGTCAGGTTGCAAGATGGGGCATCATACCCTCTTCCTCTGTCCAAAGTTGAGTTTAGACTTTTAGCACGACAAACAGCCTCACCTGAGTTTCTGAGTCCGATTATTAAAGGGATTAGACACTTTCTGGCTACTGTTGACCATTGTGTACGTAGGATGACTATATGGCACTAATATAGCCTTTACTGATATTCTGTGCAGTTTGCTATATTTTATAAACTATGCCCATTTTTGGGCAGTTCTTCTGAGCTGTCTGCATAGAGGTTCTGTCCATGAAATGTCTGCTTATGGAGGGTCATGTGCAGTGGCGTAACTAGAAATGACTGGGCCCCACAGCAAATTTTTGAATGGGGCCCCCTCCCCCAGTAAGTTTTTCACAACCCCTTCCTTTTATGCCGCCCCCTTTCTTGTGGCTACTAAAGATTGCTCTCTCAGACCAGGCCCATCAGCTGTTCCATCTGTTTTCTACACTGTCTATATTGCCGCTGTATATAATTTAATTGTGTAATAATGTTAAGGGCCCTGACAAAATCTTTTTAGTACTTCTCCTCCTCTGATGGGCCCCTTCTGGGTCAGGGGCCCCAAAGCAGCCGCTTCCCTGCTTCCCTATAGTTACACCCCTGGTCATGTGACCAGACACATCACTCAGCCTCTCCATTCTAACACACTGCACCTGTACTAAACCCCCAATAAGTTCTAATGGCAGGTGCAGTGTATTTGACTGGAGAAGGCTGAATGATATGACCCACTGGACGGATCCGTTATGCAAGCCATATACTTTATTATGACAGAAGGCATTCCATTATGCATTCCATCGTAGAATTGCGTTATTGTGCCGTGGTAATGGAATCCATAACGCAAGTCTGCTTTTACCACCAACGAAGCGTGAACGAATTTCAAAATATGAAATTCGCTAATTTCTAAAGATAATACTTGAATATGACATATCTGTGAGTCCACTTTGGCAAATTTTTGTAAACGTTGCTCCAATTGCCCTGAAAGCTGCTATATAACCCCTTTAGCCTCCTAGGATTTTTAGAAAAATTTGTCTTTTTTTAAGCTTTTTTTTCCCCTCCCAACTTCTGAAGCTCTGGAACGGAATGCTCATTGTCCATCTGCACTGTGAAGCGCCGTCCAATGAGTTCTGAAGCATTTGGCTGAATATGAGCAGATAATATTGCCCGAAACACTTCAGAATTCATCCTGCTGCTTTTGTCAGCAGTCACATTACTTTTGGTCCCTTAACAAGTGGGAGGCACATATGCAAACTGTTGTAATTCTACACCAATCACTCTGATTTGGGTGTATATATATATATACCTCAAATTAAAGCTGACAGTCTGCAAAGTTAAAGCGCATCATGTTTTTTTACTTCAAATCCATTGTGGTGGTGTATAGAGCCAAAAATTTTAGAATTGTGTAGATGTCCCAATATTTATGGACCGACTGTAAAATTCTTCTGTGTAGAAACTGAGTAAACGTAAATGGACGATTGAGGCCTGACCCTATCATCGCATTAACACTCATAGGTAAATTGTTACCCTAGTGTTTATTGGATGTACTGATCACCGACATGCTGGTTTAATTAAATTCAACAACCCCCCCCCCTCCAAAAAAAAATTGGAACTGTATTGTGTGTGTGTGTGGATTTAGACCTAATATTTCGTTTTTCAAACTAAAACCAAAAAAATATAAATTATAAATGTGAGATGACCTGACACACAGTTCTCACTAGTATTCTATATGCTATGCTAGATTGATGGTAGAACATGTGTTGGTACAGTTTTTTCTTTAGGGGTGGAGGTGCTGAGAACAAGACATTTGACAAAAACACTGGCTAAGAAAGAATGCAAAAGTACAGTACACTTTGCTTTTTCATCCCACAGAGTCTAGCAAAAAACGGATACGTTAATGTATACTTTTTTTTTACATTGGAACTCCACAGTGACAGATGCCACTCTTTGACATAGACATCCATTTAACAAATAAACTTTTTGTATATGTTAAACGTTAGTAAAAAACGTGATGTGAACCCAGTCTTAGCAAGTCGAAGTTTGTTTCCTAGAGGAGGAGGAGTCCTAGTTCCTAAATGCTACATCAGTCGCACGAGAAGGAGGTGAAGCTGTTATAGGGAACTGATATAAAGGTCATCTATTGTAGCAATGGTAACAGGAAGATGAGACGTGATTAGTTGTGGTCTCTATGTGTGGTTCGCACCACACCCGGGGATAGAGTCAGCTGGAAAATGACCACTTAGCCTCAGCAAAGAGGGTCCATTGAGCCATCACTACAGTGCAAAGGCGGAAGACTAAGTTAGCACACATGGCAAAGTGGTGGTGGTGAGGGTTCTTACCACTCAGCAATTTGTGCATGGTGCTAGATTGAAGGGAGCTGGTGAAGGAAAGGTAATTTTTGAATTATCCGCTACAGGACCGCCTAACGCAGGGATGCGTCCCGGGCTGTCCTGTAGCTCTGAGATGACGCTGCCGGCGCGTCATCTCGTGAGAGCCGAGATTCCGCGCGCTCACAGAGAAGCGTGGCACGGCAGTTAGGTTACAGCCTGCCAGCGATGATCCATCGCTGGCAGGCTGTAGATGCGAATAAAATGCATCAAACAGATATATCAGACGCTGCTTTGTGAACAGCGTCTGATATAGCTGCTACCTGGTCCTCTGGTGGTCCCATTTGCTGGGATCGACCACCAGAGGACCAGGTAACACAGCAAAGTTGCACCAAACACTACACTCAACCCCCCTCCACCCTCACCTATTAACCCCTTGATCACCCCATCTAGACCCCTGATCACTCCCCTGTCATTGATCACACCCCTTGTAAGGCTCCATTCAGACGCCCATATGTGTTTTGCGGATCCGTGGATTCACTGATCCGCTGGATCCGATCCGCGGATCCGATCCGAGGATCCGATCCGAGGATCCGATCCGAGGATCCGATCCGCGGATCCGATCCGCAGATCCTCAAAACACGGACACCGGCAATGCTTCCGCATTTTGCAGATCCGCACATTGCCAGAACTATATAG
>JAKVIS010002382.1:0-23380 GCA_033119425.1 Bufotes viridis | reverse complement strand
ACAGGCCCCGAAAATTAGGCATTAGCCTAACAGAAAAGAACTTGTGGTTATGTGACTTGAGGTAAATTGGGCGGTCAGTGGCTAAAAATTTTATGTAGGCCAGTACAGGCACCAAAATTAAGCATTTACCTAACAGAAAAGGCCTTTTATGCAGCTGTATATACATAAGACAAGAACCATTCTTTGTTCTGGGTGGTGGCAGATATGTGTGGGCTGGCATGAGGAAATTCAATTGCACTTGGTCGTCACAGGTGTTGAATTCCTCCGAGATCCATGCCTCATTAATTTTTAGAAATTCGAGGTAGTCCACACTGTCGTGAGCTAGACGAAGTGCGCTTTATCGGTCACGATACCCACTGTTGCACTGAACGCCCTTTCGGACAGGACACTCGACGAGGGCAAGCCAAAAGTTCCATGGCAAATTGTGCCAGCTCTGGCGAGGGGTTCCTCGCTTCTCAGATGCGCCAACATCGGTCGTTAACCCGATGTAGTTGGACACCTGTCGGTAGAAGCGTTCCCTGAGGCTGGATGGATCGATGGGTTGGCTGCACAAATGATATCATATCCGAAGTGACCAACACATCTTCAAACCGACCTCTTCTTGCAGACTCGGTAGGATTGGTATGCGCACCTGTTTCGATGTGGGTGTAAATTCCTGTGCCAGCACCCGCAACAGCAGAATTCAGCATCTCTCACATCAAGGCCTGGAAATGCTGCATTCTGCCAGCCCTCTCTGATGCTGGTAACATGTCTGCCATTTTGTGTTTGTATCGGGGTCTAAGTATGTTGCCACCCAGTACTGGTCCTTGCCCTTTATGCTTTTTTATATGGGGGTCCTCTTCAAACACTGGAGCATGAAGGCCCCCATTTGCACTAAATTGAAGCGGTGGAGAGCCCTGGCTCCTGCTAATCGACCAGGAGAATGTCATCCTCGGTCTCTTCCCTAAGCCACGGACAACACCAGGGATCCCGAAAAGTCTCAAAGTCACCCTCAAAGCCTGCTCGTCTTCCTCCTCCTCTTTCTACCCTCAGCCACCGTCCTCCTCTGACTCCTCTTCAAACTCCTGATGACTTGTCTATGATGGAGTAGCCCCCTGTGAATTCATTCAATATTGATGGCGCCCTGGCTGCAAATGACCAGTTTGGTGATCTCATCAAATGTGTGGCGCATGAGCAGCCACTGGCTCAGTGAAAAGAAACCAAGCTACCCAGAACCTGTCCTGCTGCAGAGTTCGTACAGGTAGTTGTTAATGGCATGTTGCTGCTGGAGGAGCCTATCAAGCATATACCGAACAAGGTTGAGTTCCAGCACATTGGGCTGTCACAAATCAGACGTCTGACGGGCAGGTGGTGTCAGTAAGGCCAGCAATGGCCATGTAAGAACTTCTAAAAGAGATTTTCCTTGCCTGCCGCAAGATGTTCTGGACCCCAGGGTATTTGGCAACGAATCCCTGCACGACTAAGTTCAGGACGTGTGCCATGCATTCAGCAGATTGTCACCGTTGTTGCACACCACTTTACCAACTGTCAAATTGAGCGGGGTTAGCTACTGATCGGCCTGTGACCACAGAGCTGAAAGCAGTGCAGGACCGGTGTGGCTCTTGGCTTCCAGGCACAACAGCTGCAGCACAGCATGGCAACGTCTCACCTGGCACGTCGAATAGGTTTTGGGGACCTTGGGGCTCAGCGGAAGAGGTGGTAGCAGTGGAACAGAAGGAGTCAGCCTAGGAGGAGATGGAGGATGGAGTAAGAGGAGGAGAAGAAGAGGCAAGCCTGCATGCAATCTGTGATGGTAACACCAAATCCACACAGGAGCCACGGTTTAAATGCTTGACGGCCGTCAGAATTTTCACCCAGTGGGCAGTAAAAGTTATATACCTTCCCTGCCCGTGTTTGCTAGACCACGTGTCTGTGTTCAGATGTATCATGGCACCGACACTGTGTGCCAGAAATATATTCACTTGCCGCTGAACGCAGCCATATAGCTCTGGGATGCCCTTCTGGGTAAAATATTTCCTTTCAGGAACCTTCCATTGGGGTGTGCCAATGGCCACAAATTTTCTAAAGGCTTCGAGTCCACCAGTTAATATGGCAGTAGTTAGCGGGCTAGCAGTTCCGACAAGCCTGCGGTCAGCCATTGGGCAAGAGGGTTATCCAGCATCATCAACTTTATACGCTCGAACATTTGGGGCAATGAAGCTTGCCTTCTGCCATATAAACGCAATGACGGCATGGTGGAAAGTGGAGTGGAGTAAAAATTGGAGTAGAGAGTAGAAGGAGAAGAGGCAGGATGTGGAGTGACGGGAGTGTGGCTTTGTGGGTTCTGATGGTGTTGTTCCCACTGGGCACGGTGATGGGAGGCCAGGTGCCTTTTAAAGGCGGTCATCCCTAATTGAGTGTTGGGCTTACTACGACTTATGCGTTGACAGCACAGGCTGCAAATTTATTGTGAATATCGGCACTTAGCAACATCCCTAGCAACCAATGGGAAAGTTACCAACCCCTTAGTGCTGATCAAGAATATTCTAATCATGATTTTTTATCGCGAATATATTACATTTTCGATTTTCGCAATCAAGTAAATAATGACTGCATATCACAAATTCTCGAATTTATGGTGAATATTCGGCCAAAAATTTGCGAAATATCACAAATTTGAATATTGCCTATGCCGCTCATCACTAATCGCACGCACCTTCTCCAACTTCCCACTTAGGCTTGCGGAACGGCCTGCTTCTTCCCTCTGCCTGTCATTTTCAAAATCAGTATTTGGTGGATCAAACCCCTTAATCAGAATTTTGTGGAAGCTGGTATATCGCAGGCATCAATCAGTATTTGATGGAAGCAGGTCTATCAAACCCCTTAATCTGTATTTTGTGGAATCAGGAGTATCGCAGGTCTCAATCAATATTTGGTGGAAGCAGGTATATCAATCCCTTTAATCAGTATTTTGTGGAAGCAGGTGTATTGCAGGTCTCAATCAATATTTGGTGGAAGCAGGTATATCAATCCCCTAAATCAGTATTTTGTGGAAGCAGGTATCTCGCGGGCCTCAATCAATACTAGGTGGAAGCAGGTTTATCAATCCCCTTAATCAGTATTTTGTGGAAGCAGGTGTATTGCAGGCCTCAATCAATATTTGGTGGAAGCCGGTATATCAATACCCTTAATCAGTATTTTGTGGAAGCGGGTATATCACAGGCGTCAATCAATATTTGATGGAAGCAGGTATATCAATCCCCTTAATCAGTATTTTGTGAAAGCAGGTATATTAATCCCCTTAGTCAGTATTTTGTGGAAGTAGGTATATCACACCCCTCAATTATTATTGGCAACAGGTTACAGGCATATCGCAGCTGTCAATCAGTATTTTGTGAAAGCAGGTGTATTGCAGGCCGTTTTTTGTAATACTGTCCCGATCGTTTTTTGTAATACTGTCCCTATCGCCTGAGTACACTTGAAAATGGCAGAATCCAAGATGGCTGAGCCAATTTATAGGGCTGTGACATCACTGGGCTGCCTGGCTGCTGATTGGCTGCATGCATGGCATTATGGGTCATCCCGCCTTCCCAGATTTTCTTGCTCCATGCCCTCACACTTGAATCAGCCATTTTTGGAAAAAATGTGATTCGTTACCACGAATTGTGAGGAAATTCGGCTTTAGTGCCAAATTTTTCCTGAAATTCGGATCAAATTCCACTTAGTCAGCTTTGATTCGCTCATCTCTAGTAATTATGCCATATAAACACACCAATTGCTGATCTCAGGGAGACCAGCTACAAAAAACACAGCGGAGCCTCATTTAAGAGTCTCAACACGGCAATCCGAAGTGCAAAGCTCCCTGGGAAACAGTAATATGCAAAATAAATGTGAAGCCCCGGTTATGGGTCTACAACACAATGAAAGCCAGATATCCCTCAAAGGAAGGAAAACCGAGCAACGGGGTGTCTCCATTACAGTGATCACCAAATCCACCATATTAAGCGGCCCCTATGTCAAGATCCCGCTTTTTCACAAGCTTTAAGGATGCGACGGGGAAAACCTAAGCCATTTATCCATCTACAGACAGCTGTTTCGTGGTGTTGTCCCTCATCAGTGCAGAGTAGGATTCTGGCTAACCGGGAGCAATGCCTCGGAGACTACTCAAACACACCAATAGCTGATCTCAGGAGACCAGCTACAAAAAACACCGCAGAGCCTCATTTAAGAGTCTCAACACAGCAATCCAAAGTGCAAAGCTCCTGGGAAACAGTAATATGCTAAATAAATGTGGAGCCCCAGTTATGGGTCTACAACACAATGAAAGCCAGATATCCCGAAAAGGAAGGAAAACCAAGCAAAGGGGTGTCTCCATTACAGAGATCACCAAATCCACCATATTAAGTGGCCCCTATTTCAAGATCCCGCTTTTTTACAAGCTTTAAGGATGTGACGGGGAAAACCTAAGCCAGTTATCCATCCACAGACAGCTGTTTCGGGGTGTTGCCCCTCATCAGTGCGGAGTAGGATTCTGGCTAACCGGGAGAAATGCCTCGGAGACTACTCAAACATAATTATGCCATATAGTGAGTGCAATACTGGAAAAAACGATCAAAACAACGATTCACCGCCTACAAAAAAGTTTAATGAAAAGTACAAAAAAATGGAATTCACACTACAAAATTTTATCGTTAACAACTACAGAACACCCTACAGAAAATATGACCTCATTCAACTCCATAGATATAAATATGAAAAAGTTGTCATGGTTACTGGTCAGATTATGGCGAGACAAATAAAAAAATGGTTTTCTTTTTTAAATTAAAACACTAGAAAAACTGTACAAATGTGATATCACTGTAAACATACTGACTGTTAGTTTTACCATGTAGGAATGCTGTAAAAACAAAACTAATAATACTATAGCAGAATATTTTCTTTTCTTTTTTTTCTCTCAATTCCCATTTGGAATTTTTTTTCCAGCTTCCCACAACATTGTATGCCGTAGTAAAAGAGCCATTAGAAAGTACAATAATTGCACAATAGGATAAGAAAAAAGAAAGCTATTACCTTGATTCGCAACCCAGATGGGGTAATTATATCAGACCCAGAGGGAATTAGAGATACTTTTCTGCAATATTTTTCGCAGATATATGGAGCCTCTACTGGCTTGCCACCTGACCTGGCGAGACAGTTCCTGGAGAAAATTTCTCTTCCGATGCTAACGGAAGCCCAAAAATTTTTGGGAAAGAGAATTATCTCTTTCGGAGATTCAAGAGGCCTTGAGGTCTATCTCTGGGAACTCATCGCCAGGGTCAGATGGTCTTCCGTATGAATTTTATCGCAAGTACAGTGATGCCATCCTTCCCCATTTATTGGAGGTGTTTTCTCAAGCACTGCAGGGAGGGGTTCTGCCACAGTCTATGATTGAAGCCTTAATAGTTTTAATTCCCAAAAAGATAAAGATCCGGTGGACTTGAGCTCATATAGACCAATTTCTTTATTAAATTCGGATGTTAAGTTATTATCAAAAGTTTTGGCTAAGAGGCTCTCCCGGGTTATGTCTTCTGTGATTCATCCAGATCAAAATGGCTTTATGCCAAAAGGGCACCCATTATAACCTGCATAGGTTTTTCACTAACATTCAGTCTCCTGGGAGCGGCACCCGCTCTGTCCTGTCATTGGATGCCACTAAATCGTTCAACAGGGTCGAGTGGGTGTTTCTCTGGGAGGTTATGAAAAAATGGGTTTCGGCCCCAATTTTTGGCGATGGTTCAGCTGCTATATAAATGTCCAGTTGCCAGGATCAGGATTAACGATATGCTGACAGAGAGCTTTGTACTGGGAAGAGGTACACGACAAGGATGTCCTCTTTCCCCTCTTTTATTTAATATCTATATCGAACCTCTACGCAGCTAGTATAAGGCAGGATTCGAGAGTGGCTGGTTTTGGAGTAATGGGGAAGCAGGACCGTATATCCCTATATGCAGATGACATCCTGTTTTTTATACATCAAACAGAAAACACACTTCCTCGAATAATGGAATTAGTTAATTTATTTTCTTATTCCTCAGGTTTGGAGGTTAATTGGAGAAGACCGCTCTTCTCCCTGTAGACGAATTGCGTGGATCTATGGGAGACTCTACCAATCGGTTACTGATCTCCGATTCAATAAAGTACCTGGGTATAACAGTTTCTGCCAAAATTCAAGATTATTTACAACTCAACTTGTTTTCTTTACTGTCAAAGTTGAGATCTAAAATTAAGTTATGGCAAAAATTCTGCCCGCAAGAGCGGACAGAATTTCATTAATAAAAATGGTGGTGCTGCCCCAGGTTCTTTATGTTCTTCGCAACTCGCCTATATGGATTGAAGACAAGTACTTTAGACTGATAGAGCGGATGATTAATGATCTACTATGGGGAGGAAGCGTGTGAGATTAAAGGCGCTCTACTTCTCTATGCCCTACAATCGGGAGGTCTTAACCTCCCCTATTTTAGGGGTTATTTTATGGCTTCCCAACTTAGTTTTTTCAATGATTGGGAAAACAGCCATCTCTGCAGAAAATTTTTGAAAGATTCAGGTTTTTCGGATTTCTTTACAGTATTAGAGTCCGACTACTTACTTAACATACAGACTGGTTATAAACCTTTCGGCAGAATGGCTACTAAAGCCTGGCTGGTTATAAAGAGCTGGTTTAAAATCAAGGCATCACTTACTTGCACTCCATTATGGCATAACTCAAAGCTTTTGAATTTAGAGGATCCAAACTGTAGGCAATACTGGAGGATGAAAATCATTCAGTATCTGAATCAGGTGGTTAAAGATGGGCAAATCCTGTCTCTTATGGAGCTAAAACAAAAGGTAAATGTAGGTGAGGTGGCTTGGTATGCATATTTTCAGAGGTCGGCACTTCTTAGTATTACCGATAGTCATTCACTTAATGTAGACACTCCTGAATTTTTGCATGATTTGATGTCTAAGAAAAGTGGTATGATTCTGTAATTCTGTCCTTTTTATAGAATGTATTTTTTGAGATGATTAAATAAAAATGTATTATAAAAAAAAAGAAAGTACAACTTGTTCTGCAAGTTGTCCTGCAACTTTTAAATACAACTTATCCTACAAGATGCTTTACATCTGCACTTTGCTTTTTAAGTAGCACTTTATGCAGTTTTTATGCATTGTGTAACTATGTTAAACTCAAATGGAACTGTTGCTATGGGCAACTAAGACAGTTCTACTTTACACCATTTTGATAAACCTTTCCCACTGTTCATACTAGATATTTCCATGGCGCACCATCCATGAGGCAAGTTGAGCCTCTGCCCTCAGGCAGTGTTTAACCAGGACTTTAAGGGGATAGCAATTTAGCCTCCAGCATGCACTCCTGAAGAACTCTGTGTACAATTGTTTCTTTGGGGATTTTTATACATTTTTGTAAATCACAGTAAAACCACAACAAAACCCTAGGCATCTTCTGAACATTCTCTAGGCATAGATATACACATATGCTATTGAAGGACCTTTAGAAACATGGTTGCATAACTGTATCGTATGAACAGTTGAAGGTCCTCAGGCCTATACATGGCTCCAGGAAAAGGAGAAGCAGCCTGAAAGTGCATACATGAATGTGTCTCTCGTTATATTGCTAGAATATAACGAAGATTGAGAATACAGCGCTATATTTGTTATATTCGTCATTTGTAGCAATACAACCATTAGGAACTCAGATCTAAGTTGAATTCGCAATGCGATAAATACAGGTTATATTAATCGCATTGCGATTACAACTTAGATCTGAGTTCCTAATGTTTGTATTGCTAGAATTGACGAATATAACGAATATAGCGCTATATTCTCAATCTTCGTTATATTCTAGCAATACAACCATTAGGAACCCAGCTCTAAGTTGAATTCGTAATGCGATTAATATAGGTTATATTAATCGCATTGGGATTACAACTACTAACACTGCAGCTTCAGTATAAATCAAAGATGGATGCCGTCCTTGCTTTTTGATAGGAGGTGGGAGGGTCTGTAGGGAGGGAATGCTGATTGGCTGGAATGTGTCTGCCGACTGTGAGGTACAGGGTCAATGTTTGCTCAATAATAAAGTATGGGGGTGAACGCGAACAAGCTATGTTCACCGGGAACCGTTCGCTGGCGAAAAGTTCGGGACTAGACTTGAGCGAACACCTGGATGTTCGGGTTCGAGAAGTTA
This sequence comes from Bufotes viridis, assembly GCA_033119425.1. NCBI lineage: Eukaryota > Metazoa > Chordata > Amphibia > Anura > Bufonidae > Bufotes > Bufotes viridis. The sequence goes on along the minus strand of JAKVIS010002382.1, from coordinate 15,177 downwards.
GGTCAAAGTCAATGGGGAGCCGAACTTTTGGGCACTAAAATGGCTGTAAAATAGCCCAGGAAGGGCTAGAGGGCTGCAAAAGGCAGCGAAATGTAGGTAAATGCCCTGTAAACAAATGTGGATAGGGTAATGACTTTAAATTAAATTAAATAAATAAAAATTAACCAATATCAATTGCCAACTTGGAGGAGGAGGAGGTGGAATAGGAGGTTGGGGTGGCATCAGGTGGGAATACTATGGGAGTTGATGTTCTCATCAAAGCCAAAAAGGATTCAGGTCTGCCTGCAGTGCCACAGGCCTTATTCACAGACTCAGGGCCATGGCACCCAGATGGAGGAGAGGTTCATTCAACTTTGGGTTGACCCTCAAAATAATGGTAAAATTAAAAAGAAGATTCAATAAAGAAGTGCCCTAGATTATAAGAATATATGGTTAAGGGAGGTAGTTATAAATGTCTATTCTGCACAAGGAATGGACAGGTCCTGTGGGATCCATGCCTGGTTCATTTTTATGAATGTCAGCTTGTCCACGTTGGCTGTGGACAGGCGGCTGCGTTTGTCAGTAATGACGCCACCTGACGTGGTGAATACATGTTCAGACAAAACGCTGGCCGCCGGAAGGCCAGCACCTCCAAGGCATAAAAAGCTAGCTCTGGCCATGTGGACAATTTGGAGACCCAGAAGTTGAATGAGGCCAAACCATCAGTCAGTAAGTGGAGGGAGTGCACACGTACTGTTCCACCATGTTAGTGAAATGCTGCCTCCTGCTAACACGTTCCGCATCAGGTGGTGGTGGTGCAGTTAGCTTTGGTGTGGTGACAAAACTTTTCCACATCTCTGCCATGCTAACCTTGCCATCAGAGGAGCTGGCCGTGACACAGCTGCATTGGCGACCTCTTTCTCCTCCTCTGCATTCGCCTTGGGATTCCACCTGTTCCCCTGTGACATTTGGGAATGCTCTCAGGAGCGCGTCTACCACCGTGCGATTGTACTCGCGCATCTTCCTATCACCAGTGCAGGAAGTAAGGTGGGCATATTGTCTTTGTACCGGGGATCCAGCAGGGTGGCAACCCAGTAGTCCGCACACGTTAAAATGTGGGCAACTCTGCTGTCGTTGTGCAGAAACTGCAGCATGTAGTCGCTCATGTGTGCCAAAGGTAAGGACAAGCTGTACTCTTTGGGAGGCGTATCGTCATCGTCCTCCGTATCCCCCCAGCCACGCCCCAGTGATGGGCTCGAGCTGCGTTGGGTGCCACCCCGCTGGTAAAATGCTTCATCCTCATCCTCCTCCACCTCCTCATTCTCGTCCTTCTCATCCTACAGTAGTGGGCCCTGGCTGGCGACATATGTACCTGGCCTCTGCTTTTGCAACAAACCTCCCTCTGAGCCACTTCTAAGAGACTGGCCTGAAAGTGCTAAAAATGACCCTTCTTCCTCCTCCTTCTCCTCCTGGGCCACCTCCTCTTCCATCATCTCCCTAAGTATTTTCTCAAGGAGACATAGAAGTGGTATTGTAACGCTGATAACGGCGTCTTTGCCATTGGCCATGTTGATGGAGTACTCGAAACAGCGCAACAGGGCACACTGGTCTCGCATGGAGACCCAGTCATTTGTGGTGAAGTGGTGCTGTTCCGCAGTGTGACTGACCCGTGCGTGCTGCAGCTGAAACTCCACTATGGCCTGCTGCTGCTCGCACAGTCTCTCCAGCATGTGCAAGGTTCCACCTGCTGGGCACGTCGCATATGAGGTGGTGAGCGGGAAGGCCGAAGTTCCGCTGTAGCGCAGACAGGCAAGCAGCAGCAGGATGTGAACACCGGAAGCGCTCACAGATGGGCCGCACTTTATGCAGCAGCTCTGACATGTCGAGGTAGTTGTGAAGGAACTTCTGCACCACCAAATTCAGCACATGCACCAGGCAAGGGATGTGCGCCAAATCGGCTAGTCCCAGAGCTGCGACAAGATTTCGCCCATTAACGCACACCACCAGGCCGGGCTTGAGGCCCACCGGCAGCAGCCACTCGTCGGTCTGTTGTTCAATCACACCGCCACAACTCCTGCGTGGTGTGGGGCCTGTCCCCCAAACATATGAGTTTCAGAAAGGCCTGCTGACGTTTACCCCGGGCTGTGCTGAAGTTGGTGGTGAAGGTGTGTGGCTAACTGGATGATCAGGTGGAAGAAGAGAGGAGGAAGCTGAGTAGGAGGAGGGGGCTACAGGAGGCAAATAATGATGCCCTGCGATCCTTGGCGACGGAAGGACGTGCGCCAAAAACTCTCCGCCTGGGGCCCAGCCGCCACTACATTTACCCAGTGTGTAGTTATTAAGATATAGCGTCCCTGGCCATGCTTACTGGTCCACGTATCTGTGGTTAGGTGGACCTTGCCACAGATGGCGTTTCGCAGTGCACACTTGATTTTATTGGATACTTGGTTGTGCAGGGAAGGCACGGCTCTCTTGGAGAAGTAGTGTCGGCTGGGAACAATATGCTGTGGGACAGCCATTGCCATCAGCTGTTTGAAGCTGTCTGTGTCCACCAGCCTTAATGACAGCATATCAAAGGCCAGTAGTTTAGAAATGCTGGCATTCAGGCCCAGGGCTCGAGGGTGGCTCGGTGGGAATTTATGCTTTCTCTCCAAGGTTTGTGAGATGGAGAGCTGAACGCTGCTGTGTGACATGGTGGAGATGCTTGGTGACGGAGGTGGTGGTGTTGGTGGCACATCCTCTGTTTGGTGGGTGGCAGGTGCCAACATTCCTCCCGGGCGGAGGAAGAAGCCGAGGCAACAGAAGAAGAGGGAGCAGGGGGAGCCTGAGTGAGTTCCTTGTTTTTAAGGTGTTTACTCCACTGCAGTTCATGCTTTGCATGTAGATGCCTGGTCATGCAGGTTGTGCTAAGGTTCACAACGTTAATGCCTCGCTTCAGGCTCTGATGGCACAGCGTGCAAACCAGTCGGGTCTTGTCGTCAGCACATTGTTTGAAGAAGTGCCATGCCAGGGAACTCCTTAAAGCTCCCTTTGGAGTGCTTGGTTCCTGGTGGCGGTGGCCAGTAGCAGGCGAACTCTCTTGGCGGCGGCCGTTCTGCTTTTGCCCCCTTCTCCCTCCTTTGCTACACTATTGGCTCGGTCTCACAACTGACTTTTCCTCTGATCTATGAAAGTCAGTGGCACGACCTTCATTCAATGTGGGGTCTAGGACCTCATCGTCCCCTGCATCGTCTTCCACACAGTCTTCCTCTCTGACCTCCTGTTCGGTCTGCACATTGCAAAAGACACAGCAGTTGGCACCTGTGTTTCGTCATCATCAGAGACGTGCAGATTTCGATGAGGTTTTATTCCCATGTCCTCATCATCAGGAAACATACGTGGTTGTGCATCAGTGCATTCTATGTCTTCCACCACTGGGGGAAGGGCTAGGCGGATTCCCTTGGGAAACCCTGCCAGCAGAGTCTTCAAACAGCATAAGAGACTGCTGCATAACTTGAGACTCAGACAGTTTCCCTGATATGCATGGGGTGATGTGATGGACTGATGGGCTTGGTTTTCAGGCGCCACCTGTGCACTTTCTGCAGAAGACTGGGTGGGAGATAATGTTGTGAACATGCTGGATCCACTGTCGGCCACCGAATTGACTAGCGCCTGTCCTTGCTCAGGCCTTACCATCCGTAGAACCGGCATTGGGCCCCAACAAATATTGCTGTAAATTCTGGCGGGTACTGGAACCTGAGGTAGTTGGTTTACTAGGACGTGTGGCTGTGGCAGAACGGCCACGTCCCTCTCCCAGCACCAGAGGGTCCACTAACAACACCACAACCATGTACGGGTTCGCGTCCCTAACTAGATGTTTTCCTCATTGTTATCGTTCACCACAATAAGAAAAAAAATATTTGGCCCAATGTATTGAATTCAAATTCAGGCCTTTTTTTACAGCCACCTAACACTATCTGGCTATCTATTTATGTACCGTATTACACTAATCCAGGCACAGCAGTAACCACAGATTTAGGGGAATATCAATTGTAGGCCTAGAATTTAGGCCCTGGATGAAAGGTATCCTTTGACGGACAGATTTACACTTGGAGATGCACAGTAGCCTGTGAAAAAATATATAGGATTATGCCTTCAGCACTTGTAGTTTAACACTTTGTGTAATATACCCTTTAACGGAAAGAAATACACCTAGAGATGCAAAAAAGTGTTTGCAAATGTAGAGGATTATGCTGTATTTTAACACTTACTGTAATATACCCTTTAACGGAAAGAAATACACTTGGAGATGCACGCTGAGTGTAATATACCCTTTTACGGACAGATTTACACTTGGCCTGCAACAGCCGGAACACCAGATTTTGGGTATTGCTATTTTGGTAATTGAATTTCACCCCAGAACAAAATATATCCTTTGCTGGACACTATTAAACTTGTCCAGCCACAGCTGGAACACCAGATTTACCGTATTTCTATTTTTGCAACTGAATTTCACCCCAGAAAATAATATATCCTTTAACGGACACTTTGAAACTTGTCCAGTCACAGCTGGAACACAAGATTTACTGTATTTCTATTTTGGCAACTGAATTTCGCCCCAAAAAAATATATCCTTTGACGGACACTATTAAACTTGGCCAGCCTACAGCTGAAACCATTGATTTATGGTATTTCTATTTTGGCAATTGAATTTCACCCCAGAAAAAATATAATCCTTTGTCGGACAATACTAAACTTGTCCAGTCACAGCTGGAACAACAGATTTACAGTATTTCTATTTTTGCAACTGAATTTCACCGCAGAAAATAATATATCCTATGACGGACACTATGAAACTAGTCCAGTCACAGCTGGAACACCAGATTTACGGTGTTTGTATTTTTGCAACTGAATTTCTCCCCAGAATATAATATATCCTTTTACGGACACTATGAAACTTGTCCAGTCACAGCTGGAACACCAGATTTACTGTATTTCTATTTTGGCAACTGAATTTAACCGCAGAAAATAATAAATCCTTTGACGGACACAAATAAACTTGGACAGCCACTGCTGGGACACCAGATTTACGGTATTGCTATTTTGGCAATTGAATTTCACCCCAGAAAAATATATCCTTTGACGGACACTATTAAACTTGGCCAGCCACAGCTGAAACCACTGATTTATGGTATTGCTATTTTGGCAATTGAATTTCACCCCAGAAAATAATATATCCTTTGCCGGACACTATTAAAATTGTCCAGTCACAGTTGGAACACCGCATTTACGGTATTGCTATTTTGGAAATTGAATTTCACCCCAGAACAAAATATATCCTTTGCCGGACACTATTAAAGTTGTCCAGTCACAGCTGGAACACCGGATTTACGGTATTACTATTTTGGCAATTGAATTTCACCCCAGAACAAAATATATCCTTTGCCGGACACTATTAAACTTTGCCAGCCACTGCTGGGACACCAGATGTAGGGGATTGCTATTTTGGCAATTGAATTTCACCACAGATAAATTATTAAAATTTACATCCTGAGTTTTTAGGGGTGACAATAAGCACAGCCAAGCCCCTGATGTAGCATATAGCAAAAAAAAAAAAAAACTAGTATTGATGGTTTAATGGACTTGGTGGCAGCTTGTGCTGGTACACCACAAGCCACAAAATGGCCACCGTTCACCCCAGAAAAAGTGACAGAAAAACGCTCTGTGCAGTCTAAAAACCAGTAAGTTATTAACTAGCAGAAGTTGAATGATTCACAGCTGTAGATCGGTCACTTCATTAGGTGTTTTTGCTGAGTTTTCCCTGTCTAATCTCGCCCTCACAGCAGCTCTGTTCTATCCCTACACTAATCAGAGCAGAGTGACGTGCGGCGCTACGTTACTCCAGCTTAAATACAGGCTGGGTCACATGCTGCACTTGGCCAATCACAGCCATGCCATTATTAGGCATGGCTGTGATGGCTTCTTAGGGCAAGAAGAAAAACGCTAGCTGATTGGCTGCTGTGCAGCCCTTCAGAAAGCGGGAGGAAATCGCCGAACAATGAACCCGAACCCGAACTTTTTAGAAAATGTTCGGGTCCGGGTCCCGAACACCCCAAAATTCGGTACGAACCCGAACTATACAGTTCAGGTTCGCTCATCCCTATTCGGGACATTTCTATATATATGAAGAGATCATATGTGGAAAAAAAGGAATAAAATCGTTCATGGAAACTATGTATAAAATCCAATTTCTTTAATGTAGTCCTTTTAAAATTCCATAGGCTGACTGGATGTTAGCCCAGCGGTCCATGCCACGGGCAACCGGGCTCCCTCTTTTCCTCCTGCCACTATTTTGACAAACGCAGGCAGCAGGTAACTTAAGTATGCTATCTGTGTTCCATGCCAGAGTTTTCTTAATGCTGGAGACTTACGTACACTGGTGTTTGAACTTACGTGGATGTGTCTCTCTTTACCTATGAGGCTACACGTACACTTCCTCTGTCTCACCAGCCTATGGCTGGATTGCAGCAGGTATTTAAATGCGCTTCCCACTACAGGATGCCTGAGCAACCTCATGGTGTTAGCTTGTCTATCTCCATGTGCAAAGGTGTTTCTCCTGTCTGCTTCGCTGTGTACCAGACCTTGCATATTGAACTCCTGGACTTTGCCTGTTTGCCGCCTGCCTCTGACCTCGGACTTTGTTTATGGACTTTGTCTCTTTGCCGCCTGTCCATGACCTCGGATCTCGCTTATGCACTTTGTTTACCGCCTGCCTCTGACCTTGAACTTAGCTTACTGACTTTGCTTGATTGCCCCCTGTCCTGACCTGGAACCTCCTGGCCACTCAAGTCCCCGGCGCTTGCACCAAGTACTCTGTCCTACTGATCAGCTGCAACTGACTCGGGACTGCTCTGGAAGTAGCCCCAGGCAACTAACTTAATGGCCCAAGCCTATCCTCACCATCAGAGGCTCTAGTGAAGACCAGGCTGTTGTTTAGCCCCTCCAGAGTATACCCAGTCAGTGGCGCACTGGGTCCACACCCGCTTGCATAACATCAACCATGTTGCGGTCTCACGGGTTTTGACAAACCATCCCGTAACATCACACGTGCCCTGACCAACACAGTTACTGGGAAGGTCCACTTAACCACAGACACGTGGAAAAGTGCATTCGGCCAGGGATGCTACATTTCCTGACGGCACACTGGGTGAACGTTGTGGATGCTGAGAGCGAGTCATACCCTGGGATGGCACAGGTGCTACCGACGCCAAGGATTGCGGGCCCTACATCGATCAGGGTTTCCGTCAGAACCTACATTAGTGGCTCCAACTCCCACTTCTCCTCCTCTGCCTCCTCCTCCACTTTCACCTCTGAATTATCTGCATGCAGCACCAGTCAGACATCAGTCGGTAGCATGAAGCAATGTAGCACTGCAGTCGGGAAGCGGAAACAGGCCGTGCTGAAGCTAATATGCATAAGGGACAAACAGCACACTGCAGCAGAACTTTGGCAGGGGATAAGAGACCAGACTGAGCTGTGGCTCTCGCTACTCAACCTATAACCAGGCATGGTTGTGTCTGATAATAACTGTAACTTGGTGGTGGCTTTGGAGCTCATCAAGCTCACACACATCCCATGCCTAGCCCACGTCTTAAACTTAGTGGTTCAGCAGTTTCTCAAAACACAGCCCAATTTGCCTGAGCTACTGGTGAAGGTGTGTTGCGTGTGTGCACATTTCCGCAAGTCATCGACAGCTTCAGCCGGTCTTTCGACGCTGCAGCAGCGCTTGAAATTGCCAGCTCACTGGCTGTTGTGCGACTTGAGCACATGCTGGAACTCGACTTTCCACATGCTGGCCAGGCTTTGTGAGCAGCAGAGGGGAGTACTGGAATACCAGCTGCAACATGGTCATTCCCTTTCCAGTTAGTGATGAGCGGCAGGTGCCATATTCGATTTCGACGAAATTCGCGAATATTCGAATGAATATTCGTTTCATATTCGTCGAAATCGAATATTCGTCATTTTTTCTAGTTATCGCGATTAAAATGCGATTTAAATAATCGCATATTGCGATTTGTACTTAAGGCTACTTTCCTATTGGTTTCATATCTAGAATTAGCGAGGATGACGAATATGACGAATGTATTCGTCATATTCCTCAAAACGAAGATAGCGAAGTATTCTACATCTTCGTTTTAGCAACCTATTCGTCAACTTCGCTAATTCTAGCAATCAAATAGGAAGGTTGACTAATGAGACAGCTGTGTTAAATTCGCTATGCGATTTTTTTTTTTAATAAATAGAATACTTATAATAATATTATCATATCAAGTAATATAATTATTGTATTAAAAAAAAATCGCATAGCTAATTTCTTAACACAGCTGTCTCTATAGTCAACCTTCCTATTTGATGCTAGAATTAGCGAAGTTGACGAATAGGTAGCTAAAACGAAGATGTAGAATACTTCGTTATCTTCGTTTTGAGGAATATGACGAATACATTCGTCATATTCATCAACCTCGCTAATTCTAGCAATCAAATAGGAAGGTTGACTATAGAGACAGCTGTGTTAAATTCGCTATGCGATTTTTTTTTTTTAATAAATAGAATACTTATAATAATATTATCATATCAAGTAATATAATTATTGTATTAAAAAAAAAAAAATCGCATAGCGAGTAACTACAACTCTCTGGTAAGTCAACCTTCCTATTTGATGAATGATGATGATTGCTCGAATTAGCGAAGTTGACGAATAGGTAGCTAAAGCGAAGATGTAGAATACTTCGTTATCTTCGTTTTGAGGAATATGACGAATACATTCGTCATATTCGTCATCCTCGCTAATTCTACCAAGCCAACCATAACTTCTGTGCTCATGGAGCGTCCCCATCACCATGGGAACGTCTCCATATACTAAAATGTACTGTCGGATTTGAGGAATTACGTTGAAATCGCAATGCGATTAATTCAAGTTATATTAATCGCATTGCGATTTCAACTTAGAGATGGGTTTATAATGGGTCAGCTTGCTAGAATTAACTGAAGTTAACGAATATGGAATATAGCAGCAGTGCTAAGTTGAAATCGCAATGCGATTAATTTAACTTAAAGTATTCGCATTGCGATTTCAACTTAGCACTGCTAGTGCATAGCTATATATTCCATTATGGAATATATAGCTATGCACTAGCAGTGCTAAGTTGAAATCGCAATGCGAATACTTTAAGTTAAATTAATCGCATTGCGATTTCAACTTAGCACTGCTGCTATATTCCATATTCAGTAACTTCGTTAATTCTAGCAAGCTGACCATTATAAACCCATCTCTAAGTTGAAATCGCAATGCGATTAATATAACCTTGAATTAATCGCATTGCGATTTCAACGTAATTCCTCAAATCCGACAGTACATTTTAGTATATAGAGATTTTCCTATGGAAGGGGACGCCCATGAGTAGTGATGAGCGGCAGGTGCCATATTCGATTCGACGAAATTCGCGAATATTCGAATCTTGCATGTAGATGCCTGGTCATGCAGGCTGTGCTAAGGTTCATAACGCACGCCTCGCTTCAGGCTCTGATGGCAACAGCGCAAACCATCTGGTCTTGTCGTCAGCACATTGTTTGAAGAAGTGCCATGCCAGGAACCCTTTGAAGCTGCCTTTGGGGTGCTCGGTCCCTGGTGGCGGTGGGCCAGTAGCAGGCGAACTCTCTTGGCGGCGGCTGTTCTGCTTTTGCCCCCTGCTCCTCTTGCTACGCTGTTGGCCCGGTCTCACCACTGCCTCTTCCTCTGAACTATGAAAGTCAGTGGCACGACCTTCTCATTCCATGTGGGGTCTAGGACCTCATCGTCCCTGCATCGTCTTCCACACAGTCTTCCTCCCTGACCTCCTGTTCGGTCTGCACACTGCAGAAAGACGCAGCAGTTGGCACCTGTGTTTCGTCATCATCAGAGACGGCGGACTCTCGATGAGGTGGTATTCCCATGTCTCATCATCAGGAAACATCAGTGGTTGTGCATCAGTGCATTCTATGTCTTCCACCACTGGGGAAGTGGCTAGTGGATTCCCTTGGGAAACCCTGCCAGCAGAGTCTTCAAACAGCATAAGAGACTGCTGCATAACTTGAGGCTCAGACAGTTTCCCCTGATATGCATGGGGGTGATGTGACAGACTGATGGGCTTGGCTTTCAGGTGCCACCTGTGCGCTTCTGCAGAAGACTGGGTGAGATAATTGCTAGAACGTGCTGGATCCACTGTCGGCCACCCAATCTGACTAGCGCCTGTACTTGCTCAGGCCTTACCATCCTTAGAACGGCATTGGGCCCCACCCAAATATCGCTGTAAATTCTGGCGGGTACTGGAACCTGAGGTAGTTGGTTCACTAGGACGTGTGGCTGCAGCAGAACGGCCACGGCCCTCTCCCAGCAACCAGAGGGTCCACTAACAACACCACCACCATGTGATCCGGCTCGCCTCCTTACTAGATGTTTTCCTCATTGTTATCTGCTCACCACAATACAGAAAAAGTATTTGGCCCAATGTATTGAATTTCAAATTCAGGCCTTTTTTTACAGTCACCTAACACTATCTGGCTATCTATTTATGTACCAGACACCAATCCAGGACAGCAGCAACCACAGATTTAGGGGAATATCAATTTTAGGCCTAGATTTAGGCCCTGGATGAAAGGTATCCTTGTACGGACAGATTTACACTTGGAGATGCACAGAAGCCTGTGAAAAATATATAGGATTATGCCTTCAGCACTTGTAGTTTAACACTTTGTGTAATATAGACTTAACGGAAAGAAATACACCTAGAGATGCAAAATAGTGTGTGCAAATGTAGAGGATTATGCTGTATTTTTAACACTTACTGTAATATACCCTTTAACGGAAAGAAATACACTTGGAGATGCACGCTGAGTGTAATATACCCTTTACGGACAGATTTACACTCTGGCCTGCAACAGCTGGGAACACCAGATTTTGGGTATTGCTATTTTGGCAATTGAATTTCACCCAGAACAAAATATATCCTTTGCTGGACACTATTAAACTTGTCCAGCCACAGCTGAAACACCAGATTTACGGTATTGCTATTTTGGCAATTGAATTTCACCCCAGAAAATATATATATCCTTTAACGGACACTATTGAAACTTGTCCAGTCACATGCTGGAACACAAGATTTACTGTATTGCTATTTTGGCAATTGAATTTAACCCAATAAAATATATCCTTTGACGACACTATTAAATCACTGGCCTACCAGTTGAAACCATTGATTTATAGGTATTTCTATTTTGGCAATTGAATTTCACCCCAGAACAAAATATATCCTTTGCCGACACATAAAACTTGTCCAGTCACAGCTGGAAACAACAGAGTATGGTATTGCTATTTTTGCAACTGAATTTCACCTCAGAACAATAATATATCCTTTGACGGACACTATGAAACTTAGACCAGTCACATGCTGGAACACCAGATTTACGGTATTTGCTATTTTTGCAACTGAATTTCACCCCAGAACATAATATATCCTTTTACGGACACTATGTAAACTTGTCCAGTCACAGCTGGAACACCAGATTTACGGTATTGCTATTTTGGCAACTGAATTTCACCCAGAAAAAATATATCCTTTGCCGGACACTATTAAACTTGACCAGCCACTGCTGGGACACCAGATTTAGGTATTGCTATTTTGGCAATTGAATTTCACCTCAGAACAAAATATATCCTTTGACGGACACTATTAAACTTGGCCAGCCACAGCTGGAACCACTGATTTATGGTATTGCTATTTTGGCAATTGAATTTCACCCCAGAAAATATATATCCTTTCGTCGGACACTATTAAACTTGGCCAGTCACAGCTGAACACCGCTGATTTACGTGTATTGCTATTTTGGAACTTGAATTTCACCCCAGAACAAATATATATCCTTTGCCGGACACTATTAAACTTGGCCAGCCACAGCTGAAACCACTGATTTACGGTATTGCTATTTTGGCAATTGAATTTCACCTCAGAAAAAATCTATCCTTTGCCGACACAGACAGTATTACACTTGGCCAGCCACTGCTGGGACACCAGATTTAGGGGATTGCTATTTTGGCAATTGAATTTAACCCTCAGATAAAATATTGAAATTTCTATCCTGAGTTTCTAGGGGTGACAATAAGCACAGCCAAGCCCTGATGTAGGATATAGCAAAAAAAACATAGTATTGATGGGTTGATGGACTTGGTGGCAGCTTGTGCTGGTGACCACAAGACACAAATGGCCAGCTGATCACCCCAGAAAAAGTGACAGAAAACGCTCTGTGCAGCCTAAAACCAGTGAGCAATTAACTAGCAGAAGTTGAATGATTCACAGCTGTAGATCGATCACTTCATTAGGTGTTTTTGCTGAGTTTTCCTGCCTAACCTCGCCCTCACAGCAGCTGCTGTTCTATCCCTACACTAATCAGTAGCAGAGTGATCGTGCAGCGCTACGTTACTCCAGCTTAAATACGAGGCTGGGTCACATGCTGCACTTGGCCATCACAGCCATGCCATTAGTAGCATGGCTGTGATGGCTTGTAGGGCAGAAGAAACGCGCATTGGTTGCTGTGCAGCCCTTTCAGAAAGCGGAGGAAATCGCCAATAATGAACCCAACCCGAACTTTTAGAAAATGCTGGGTCCGTCCCGAACACCTTGGGCTTTGTACAACCCAACTATGCAGTTCAGGTTCGCCATCCTATTCGGGACATTTCTATAGGTATGAAGAGATCATATGTGGAAAAAGAATAAAATCGTTCATGGAAACTATGCGTAAAATCCAATTTCTTTAATGTAGTCCTTTAAAATCTATAGCCGACTGGATGTTAGCCCAGCGGTCCATGCCACGGCACCGGGCTCCTCTTTCTCTCCTGCCACTATTTTTGACAAACGCAGGCAGCAGGTGGGCGAAGTATGCCATCTGTGTTCCATGCCAGAGTTTTCTTAATGCTGGAGACTTACGTACACTGGTGCTTGAACTCACGTGGATGTGTCTCTCTTACCTATGAGGCCACACGTACACTTCCTTCTGTCTCACCAGCCTATGGCTGGATTGCAGCAGGTATTTAAATGCGCTTCCCACTACAGGATGCCTGGAGCAACCTCATGGTGTTAGCTTGTCTATCTCCATGTGCAAGCAGGTGTTTCTCCTGGTCTCGCTTCGGCTGTGAAAACCGGTGACCTTGCATATTGAACTCCTGGACTTGCCTGTTTGCCGCCCCTGCCTCTGACCCGGACTTTGCTTATGGACTTTAAGTCTCCTTTGCCGCTGCGTCCATGACCTCGATCTCGCTTATGCACTTTGCTTACCGCCCCGCCTCTGGACCTTGAATCCTAGCTGAGCTGACTTTGCTTTGATTGCCCCCTGTCCTGACCTGGAACCTCCTGGCCACTCAAGTCCCCTCTGGCGCTTGCACCAAGTAACTCTGGTCCTACTGATCAGCTGCAACTGACTCGGGACTGCTCTGGAGCAGCCCCAGGCACCAACCTAATGGCCCAAGCCTATCCTCACCGTCAGAGGCCGAGTGAAGACTAGGCTGTTGTTTAGCCCTCCAGAGTATACCCAGTCAGTGGCGCACTGGGTCCACACCCGCTGCATAACATCAACCATGTTATGGCTCACTTGGTTTTTGACAAACCATCCCGTAACATCACCTGCGTGTGCCCTGACCAACGCGGCATACAGGTAAGGTCCACTTCTTAATCCACAGACACGTGGACAAAGTGCATGCGGCCAGACGCTGCATTTCCTGACGGCACACTGGGTGAACGTTGTGGATGACTGGGAGCGAGTCAGACTCCTGGGATGGCACAGGTGCTACCGACGCCTAAGGATTGCGGGCCCTACATCGATCAGGGCTTCCGCTGTGAACTCACATTAGTGGCTCCAACTCCCATCCTCCTCCTCTGCCTCCTCCTCCACTTTCACCTTCTGGGGCCATCTGCATGCAGCACCAGTCAGACATCAGTCGGGTAGCACATGAAGCAATGCGTAGCACTGCAGTCGGGAAGCGGAAACAGGCCGTGCTGAAGCATATACAAGGGACAACAGCACACTGCAGCAGAACTTTGGCAGGGATAAGAGACCATGACTGAGCTGTGGCTCAAGTACTCAAACTTATAACCAGGCATGGTTGTGTCTGATAATAACTAACTTGGTGGTGGCTTTGGAGCTCATCAGTCTCCACACACATCCCATGCCTAGCCTCATGCCTAAACTTAGTGGTTCAGTTTCTCAAAACACAGCCCACTTGCCTGGAGCTACTGGTGAAGGTGTGTTGCGCGGTGTGCACATTTCCGCAAGTCATCGACAGCTCTTCAGCCGGGTCTTTCACGCTGCAGCAGCGCTGAAATTGCCAGCTCACTGGCTGTTGTACACTGAGCACATGCTGGAACTCGACCTTTCCACATGCTGGCCAGGGCTTTGTGAGCAGCAGAGGGGGAGTACTGGAATACCAGCTGCAACATGGTCATTCCCTTTCCAGTTAGGGGTGATGAGCGGCAGGTGCCATATTCGATTTCGACAAATTAGTGAATATTCGAATGAATATTCGCTTCGTATTCGTCGAAATCGTAATATTCGCCATTTTTTCTAGTTATCGCGATTAAAATGCGATTTAAATAACGCATATTGCGATTTGCACTTAAGGCTACTTTCCTATTGGTTTTCATATCTAGTAATTAGCGAGGATGACGAATATGACTAATGATTCGGCTCATATTCTCAAAACGAAGATAACTGAGCGATTCTTACATCTTCGCTTTAGCAACCTATTCGCTAACCTCGCTACTCCTAGCAAATCAAACAGGAAGGTTGATTCTACTAGACAGTTGTGTAAAATTGCATGCGATTTTTTTTTTTAATAAATAGAATACTTATAATAATATTACATCATAGTAATATAATTATTGTATTAAAAAAATCATCGCATAGCGACTTTTAACACAGCTGCCCTATAGTCAACCTTCCTATTTGACTGCTAGAATTAGCCAGGTTGACGAATAGGTTGCTAAAACGAAGATGCAGAATACTGCTATCTTCGTTGAGGAAGCTATGACGTAATACATTCACATATCTCACAACCCTCGCTTGGTTTCCTAGTTATCAACAGAAGGTTGATCATAGAGACAGTTGTAGCACTGCTATACATTTTTTTTTTTA
>JAKVIS010002381.1:0-23276 GCA_033119425.1 Bufotes viridis | reverse complement strand
AGCACCTCTGTAACTGAGCTACATGCTGCAGGAATCCAAAAGCAGATTCCAACCCAGTATTTTAATGCAGCTATAGTGAAAAGTGCTTATAAACTAGGTTTTCTCGTTGCTGCCTTCTGTGGTTGCAATCCAATCCCTTGCCAACAAGTCATATTCATTGAAATGACAGCTATGTTTAACTGCAAATCAAAATGGCTGCCTCCAGAAAATCAATATGACAGCCTCCATAAAAATTTCAATAGACGGAACAATGAGCGTGTCACAATGGAACCCTTCAGCATACATGGATGATGACATCACAATGGACCCTTGCTGTTTTCCTCCCTGGCAGCAGCCATGATGCTTCATTCTTCAGTCAGGTGTGGATCCATGCACCTCAACAGGTAAGGGCACCAATCAACAGGTAAGGGATCGCTTTTGTGTGCGCCAAACGAAGGTGTCAGATTATGAAAGATTTGTTTGAGGGAACTAGTGGCGCTTCTGTGCAGATTGGAATACTGTCCAGCGTCTATTAGCAAGCACAGAACACAAAAGCCTTCTTAACTGTTCCTGATGGTATGGAAAAAGAGCTCTTAGAGTAACCCTCGATACCCGCTTTCTCAACACAGGAATATAAAGCTGACCATCGACAAAGCTAAGCCTTTTCTGTTTCTGCTTTTGGCCGTTGGCATGCCGGTGCAGTTCAGCTTAGCTTGTGCAACTCACCACCTCTCATGAGATACCATACCTTTATGCATTTTTGGAGTTGGCACAATGAGAATGCACCAGCCTGTCCAATCAAAGTTCTGTGCTAGCACTAAATGAACTTAGCACCTCTGTAACTGAGCTACATGCTGCAGGAATCCAAAAGCAGATTCCAAACCAGTATTTTAATGCAGCTATAGTGAAAAGTGCTCATAAACTAGGTTTTCTCCTTGCTGACTTCTGTGGTTGCAATCCAATCCCTTGCCAACATTTCTTATTCATTGAAATGACAGCTGTGTTTAACTGCAAATCAAAATGGCAGCCTCCAGAAAATAAATATGGCAGCCTCCATAAAAATTTCAATAGACAGAACACTGAGCGTGTCACAATGGAACCCTTCAGCATACATGGATGATGACATCACAATAGACCCTTGCTGTTTTCCTCCCTGGCAGCAGCCATGATGATTCATTCTTCAGTCAGGTGTGGATCCATGCACCTCAACAGGTAAGCTCACCAATCAACAGGTAAGGGCACGTTTTTGTGAAAGGCCAAACGAAGGTATCAGATTATGAAAGATTTATTTGAGGGAACTAGTGGCGCTTCTGTGCAGATTGGAATACTGTCCAGCGTCTATTAGCAAGCCCAGAACACAAAAGCCTTCTTAACTGTTCATGATGGTATGGAAAAAGAACTCATAGAGTAACCCTCGATACCCGCTTTCTCAACACAGGAATATAAAGCGACCATCGACAAAGCTAAGCCTTTTCTGTTTCTTGCTTTTTGGCCGTTGGCATGCCGGTGCATTTCAGCATAGCTTCTGCAACTCACCACCTCTCATTAGATACCATACCATACTTTTTATGCATTTTTGGAGTTGGCACAATGAGAATGCACCAGCCTGTCCAATCAAAGTTCTGTGCTAGCACTAAATGAACTTAGCACCTCTGTAACTGAGCTACATGCTGCAGGAATCCAAAACCAGATTCCAACCCAGTATTTTAATGCAGTTATAGTGAAAAAGTGCTCATAAACTAGGTTTTCTCCTTGCTGACTTCTGTGGTTGCAATCCAATCCCATGGCAACATTTCTTATTCATTGAAATGACAGCTGTGTTTAACTGCAAATCAAAATGGCAGCCTCCAGAAAATAAATATGGCAACCTCCATAAAAATTTCAATAGACAGAACACTGAGCGTGTCACAATGGAACCCTTCAGCATACATGGATGATGACATCACAATAGACCCTTGCTGTTTTCCTCCCTGGCAGCAGCCATGATGCTTCATTCTTCAGTCAGGTGTGGATCCATGCACCTCAACAGGTAAGGGTACCAATCAACAGGTAAGGGCACGTTTTTGTGTGTGTCAAACGAAGGTGTCAGCTTATGAAAGATTTGTTTGAGGGAACAAGTGGCGCTTCTGTGCAGATTGGAATACTGTTCAGGGTCTATTAGCAAGCCCAGAGCAAAAAGCCTTCTTAACTGTTCCTGATGGTATGGAAAAAGAACTCTTTGAGTAACCCTCGATACCCGCTTCTCAACACAGGAATATAAAGCGGCCACCGACAAAGCTAAGCCTTTTCTGTTTCTTGCTTTTTGGCCGCTGAAATGCAGGTGCAGTTCAGCTTAGCTTCTGCAACTCACCACCTCTCATGAGATACCATACCTTTTATGCATTTTTGGAGTTGGCAAAATGAGAATGCACCAGCCTGTCCAATCAAAGTTCTGTGCTAGCACTAAATGAACTTAGCACCTCTGTAACTGAGCTACATGCTGCAGGAATCCAAAAGCAGATTCCAAATCAGTATTTTAATGCAGCTATAGTGAAAAGTGCTCATGAACTAGGTTTTCTCCTTGCTGACTTCTGTGGTTGCAATCCAATCCCTTGCCAACATTTCTTATTCATTGAAATGACAGCTGTGTTTAACTGCAAATCAAAATGGCAGCCTCCAGAAAATAAATATGGCAGCCTCCATAAAAATTTCAATACACAGAACACTGAGCGTGTCACAATGGAACCCTTCAGCATACATGGATGATGACATCACAATAGACCCTTTCTGTTTTCCTCCCTGGCAGCAGCCATGATGATTCATTCTTCAGTCAGGTGTGGATCCATGCACCTCAACAGGTAAGCTCACCAATCAACAGGTAAGGGCACGTTTTTGTGTGCGCCAAACGAAGGTATCAGATTATGAAAGATTTATTTGAGGGAACTAGTGGCGCTTCTGTGCAGATTGGAATACTGTCCAGCGTCTATTAGCAAGCCCAGAACACAAAAGCCTTCTTAACTGTTCCTGATGTTATGGAAAAAGAACTCTTAGAGTAACCCTTGATACCCGCTTTCTCAACACAGGAATATAAAGCGGCCACCGACAAAGCTAAGCCTTTTCTGTTTCTTGCCTTTTGGCCGCTGAAATGCAGGTGCAGTTCAGCTTAGCTTCTGCAACTCACCACCTCTCATGAGATACCATACCTTTTATGCATTTTTGGAGTTGGCACAATGAGGATGCACCAGCCTGTCCAATCAAAGTTCTGTGCTAGCACTAAATGAACTTAGCACCTCTGTAACTGAGCTACATGCTGCAGGAATCCAAAAGCAGATTCCAAACCAGTATTTTAATGCAGCTATAGTGAAAAGTGCTCATAAACTAGGTTTTCTCCTTGCTGCCTTCTGTGGTTGCAATCCAATCCCTTGCCAACAAGTCATATTCATTGAAATGACAGCTATGTTTAACTGCAAATCAAAATGGCTGCCTCCAGAAAATCAATATGACAGCCTCCATAAAAATTTCAATAGACGGAACAATGAGCGTGTCACAATGGAACCCTTCAGCATACATGGATGATGACATCACAATGGACCCTTGATGTTTTCCTCCCTGGCAGCAGCCATGATGATTCATTCTTCAGTCAGGTGTGGATCCATGCACCTCAACAGGTAAGCTCACCAATCAACAGGTAAGGGCACGTTTTTGTATAAGGCCAAACGAAGGTATCAGATTATGAAAGATTTATTTGAGGGAACTAGTGGCGCTTCTGTGCAGATTGGAATACTGTCCAGCGTCTATTAGCAAGCCCAGAACACAAAAGCCTTCTTAACTGTTCCTGATGTTATGAAAAAGAACTCTTAGAGTAACCCTTGATACCCGCTTTCTCAACACAGGAATATAAAGCGGCTACCGACAAAGCTAAGCCTTTTCTGTTTCTTGCCTTTTGGCCGCTGAAATGCAGGTGCAGTTCAGCTTAGCTTCTGCAACTCACCACCTCTCATGAGATACCATACCTTTTATGCATTTTTGGAGTTGGCACAATGAGGATGCACCAGCCTGTCCAATCAAAGTTCTGTGCTAGCACTAAATGAACTTAGCACCTCTGTAACTGAGCTACATGCTGCAGGAATCCAAAAGCAGATTCCAACCCAGTATTTTAATGCAGCTATAGTGAAAAGTGCTCATAAACTAGGTTTTCTCCTTGCTGCCTTGTGTGGTTGCAATCCAATCCCTTGCCAACAAGTCATATTCATTGAAATGACAGCTATGTTTAACTGCAAATCAAAATGGCTGCCTCCAGAAAATCAATATGACAGCCTCCATAAAAATTTCAATAGACGGATCAATGAGCGTGTCACAATGGAACCCTTCAGCATACATGGATGATGACATCACAATGGACCCTTGCTGTTTTCCTCCCTGGCAGCAGCCATGATGCTTCATTCTTCAGTCAGGTGTGGATCCATGCACCTCAACAGGTAAGGGCACCAATCAACAGGTAAGGGATCGTTTTGTGTAAGCGCCAAACGAAGGTGTCAGATTATGAAAGATTTGTTTGAGGGAACTAGTGGCGCTTCTGTGCAGATTGGAATACTGTCCAGCGTCTATTAGCAAGCCCAGAACACAAAAGCCTTCTTAACTGTTCCTGATGGTATGGAAAAAAGAGCTCTTAGAGTAACCCTCGATACCAGCTTTCTCAACACAGGAATATAAAGCGACCATCGACAAAGCTAAGCCTTTTCTGTTTCTTGCTTTTTGGCCGTTGGCATGCCGGTGCAGTTCAGCTTAGCTTGTGCAACTCACCACCTCTCATGAGATACCATACCTTTATGCATTTTTGGAGTTGGCACAATGAGAATGCACCAGCCTGTCCAATCAAAGTTCTGTGCTAGCACTAAATGAACTTAGCACCTCTGTAACTGAGCTACATGCTGCAGGAATCCAAAAGCAGATTCCAAATCAGTATTTTAATGCAGCTATAGTGAAAAGTGCTCATGAAACTAGGTTTTCTCCTTGCTGACTTCTGTGGTTGCAATCCAATCCCTTGCCAACATTTCTTATTCATTGAAATGACAGCTGTGTTTAACTGCAAATCAAAATGGCAGCCTCCAGAAAATAAATATGGCAGCCTCCATAAAAATTTCAATAGACAGAACACTGAGCGTGTCACAATGGAACCCTTCAGCATACATGGATGATGACATCACAATAGACCCTTTCTGTTTTCCTCCCTGGCAGCAGCCATGATGATTCATTCTTCAGTCAGGTGTGGATCCATGCACCTCAACAGGTAAGCTCACCAATCAACTGGTAAGGGCACGTTTTTGTGTGCGTCAAACGAAGGTATCAGATTATGAAAGATTTATTTGAGGGAACTAGTGGCGCTTCTGTGCAGATTGGAATACTGTCCAGCGTCTATTAGCAAGCCCAGAACACAAAAGCCTTCTTAACTGTTCCTGATGTTATGAAAAAGAACTCTTAGAGTAACCCTTGATACCCGCTTTCTCAACACAGGAATATAAAGCGGCTACCGACAAAGCTAAGCCTTTTCTGTTTCTTGCCTTTTGGCCGCTGAAATGCAGGTGCAGTTCAGCTTAGCTTCTGCAACTCACCACCTCTCATGAGATACCATACCTTTTATGCATTTTTGGAGTTGGCACAATGAGGATGCACCAGCCTGTCCAATCAAAGTTCTGTGCTAGCACTAAATGAACTTAGCACCTCTGTAACTGAGCTACATGCTGCAGGAATCCAAAAGCAGATTCCAAACCAGTATTTTAATGCAGCTATAGTGAAAAGTGCTCATAAACTAGGTTTTCTCCTTGCTGCCTTCTGTGGTTGCAATCCAATCCCTTGCCAACAAGTCATATTCATTGAAATGACAGCTATGTTTAACTGCAAATCAAAATGGCTGCCTCCAGAAAATCAATATGACAGCCTCCATAAAAATTTCAATAGACGGAACAATGAGCGTGTCACAATGGAACCCTTCAGCATACATGGATGATGACATCACAATGGACCCTTGATGTTTTCCTCCCTGGCAGCAGCCATGATGATTCATTCTTCAGTCAGGTGTGGATCCATGCACCTCAACAGGTAAGCTCACCAATCAACAGGTAAGGGCACGTTTTTGTGTGCGCCAAACGAAGGTATCAGATTATGAAAGATTTATTTGAGGGAACTAGTGGCGCTTCTGTGCAGATTGGAATACTGTCCAGCGTCTATTAGCAAGCCCAGAACACAAAAGCCTTCTTAACTGTTCCTGATGTTATGAAAAAAAGAACTCTTAGAGTAACCCTTGATACCCGCTTTCTCAACACAGGAATATAAAGCGGCTACCGACAAAGCTAAGCCTTTTCTGTTTCTTGCCTTTTGGCCGCTGAAATGCAGGTGCAGTTCAGCTTAGCTTCTGCAACTCACCACCTCTCATGAGATACCATACCTTTTATGCATTTTTGGAGTTGGCACAATGAGGATGCACCAGCCTGTCCAATCAAAGTTCTGTGCTAGCACTAAATGAACTTAGCACCTCTGTAACTGAGCTACATGCTGCAGGAATCCAAAAGCAGATTCCAACCCAGTATTTTAATGCAGCTATAGTGAAAAGTGCTCATAAACTAGGTTTTCTCCTTGCTGCCTTCTGTGGTTGCAATCCAATCCCTTGCCAACAAGTCATATTCATTGAAATGACAGCTGTGTTTAACTGCAAATCAAAATGGCTGCCTCCAGAAAATCAATATGACAGCCTCCATAAAAATTTCAATAGACGGAACAATGAGCGTGTCACAATGGAACCCTTCAGCATACATGGATGATGACATCACAATGGACCCTTGCTGTTTTCCTCCCTGGCAGCAGCCATGATGCTTCATTCTTCAGTCAGGTGTGGATCCATGCACCTCAACAGGTAAGGGCACCAATCAACAGGTAAGGGATCGTTTTTGTGTGCGCCAAACGAAGGTGTCAGATTATGAAAGATTTGTTTGAGGGAACTAGTGGCGCTTCTGTGCAGATTGGAATACTGTCCAGCGTCTATTAGCAAGCCCAGAACACAAAAGCCTTCTTAACTGTTCCTGATGGTATGGAAAAAGAGCTCTTAGAGTAACCCTCGATACCAGCTTTCTCAACACAGGAATATAAAGCGACCATCGACAAAGCTAAGCCTTTTCTGTTTCTTGCTTTTTGGCCGTTGGCATGCCGGTGCAGTTCAGCTTAGCTTGTGCAACTCACCACCTCTCATGAGATACCATACCTTTTATGCATTTTTGGAGTTGGCACAATGAGAATGCACCAGCCTGTCCAATCAAAGTTCTGTGCTAGCACTAAATGAACTTAGCACCTCTGTAACTGAGCTACATGCTGCAGGAATCCAAAAGCAGATTCCAAATCAGTATTTTAATGCAGCTATAGTGAAAAGTGCTCATAAACTAGGTTTTCTCCTTGCTGACTTCTGTGGTTGCAATCCAATCCCTTGCCAACATTTCTTATTCATTGAAATGACAGCTGTGTTTAACTGCAAATCAAAATGGCAGCCTCCAGAAAATAAATATGGCAGCCTCCATAAAAATTTCAATAGACAGAACACTGAGCGTGTCACAATGGAACCCTTCAGCATACATGGATGATGACATCACAATAGACCCTTGCTGTTTTCCTCCCTGGCAGCAGCCATGATGATTCATTCTTCAGTCAGGTGTGGATCCATGCACCTCAACAGGTAAGGGCACCAATCAACAGGTAAGGGCACGTTTTTGTGTGCGCCAAACGAAGGTATCAGATTATGAAAGATTTGTTTGAGGGAACTAGTGGCGCTTCTGTGCAGATTGGAATACTGTCCAGCGTCTATTAGCAAGCCCAGAACACAAAAGCCTTCTTAACTGTTCCTGATGGTATGGAAAAAGAGCTCTTAGAGTAACCCTCGATACCCGCTTCTCAACACAGGAATATAAAGCGACCATCGACAAAGCTAAGCCTTTTCTGTTTCTTGCTTTTTGGCCGTTGGCATGCCGGTGCAGTTCAGCTTAGCTTCTGCAACTCACCACCTCTCATGAGATACCATACCTTTTATGCATTTTTGGAGTTGGCACAATGAGAATGCACCAGCCTGTCCAATCAAAGTTCTGTGCTAGCACTAAATGAACTTAGCACCTCTGTAACTGAGCTACATGCTGCAGGAATCCAAAAGCAGATTCCAAACCAGTATTTTAATGCAGCTATAGTGAAAAGTGCTCATAAACTAGGTTTTCTCCTTGCTGACTTCTGTGGTTGCAATCCAATCCCTTGCCAACATTTCTTATTCATTGAAATGACAGCTGTGTTTAACTGCAAATCAAAATGGCAGCCTCCAGAAAATAAATATGGCAGCCTCCATAAAAATTTCAATAGACAGAACACTGAGCGTGTCACAATGGAACCCTTCAGCATACATGGATGATGACATCACAATAGACCCTTGCTGTTTTCCTCCCTGGCAGCAGCCATGATGATTCATTCTTCAGTCAGGTGTGGATCCATGCACCTCAACAGGTAAGCTCACCAATCAACAGGTAAGGGCACGTTTTTGTGTGCGTCAAACGAAGGTATCAGATTATGAAAGATTTATTTGAGGGAACTAGTGGCGCTTCTGTGCAGATTGGAATACTGTCCAGCGTCTATTAGCAAGCCCAGAACACAAAAGCCTTCTTAACTGTTCCTGATGTTATGAAAAAAGAACTCTTAGAGTAACCCTTGATACCCGCTTTCTCAACACAGGAATATAAAGCGGCTACCGACAAAGCTAAGCCTTTTCTGTTTCTTGCCTTTTGGCCGCTGAAATGCAGGTGCAGTTCAGCTTAGCTTCTGCAACTCACCACCTCTCATGAGATACCATACCTTTTATGCATTTTTGGAGTTGGCACAATGAGGATGCACCAGCCTGTCCAATCAAAGTTCTGTGCTAGCACTAAATGAACTTAGCACCTCTGTAACTGAGCTACATGCTGCAGGAATCCAAAAGCAGATTCCAACCCAGTATTTTAATGCAGCTATAGTGAAAAGTGCTCATAAACTAGGTTTTCTCCTTGCTGCCTTCTGTGGTTGCAATCCAATCCCTTGCCAACAAGTCTTATTCATTGAAATGACAGCTGTGTTTAACTGCAAATCAAAATGGCTGCCTCCAGAAAATCAATATGACAGCCTCCATAAAAATTTCAATAGACGGAACAATGAGCGTGTCACAATGGAACCCTTCAGCATACATGGATGATGACATCACAATGGACCCTTGCTGTTTTCCTCCCTGGCAGCAGCCATGATGCTTCATTCTTCAGTCAGGTGTGGATCCATGCACCTCAACAGGTAAGGGCACCAATCAACAGGTAAGGGATCGTTTTTGTGTGCGCCAAACGAAGGTGTCAGATTATGAAAGATTTGTTTGAGGGAACTAGTGGCGCTTCTGTGCAGATTGGAATACTGTCCAGCGTCTATTAGCAAGCCCAGAACACAAAAGCCTTCTTAACTGTTCCTGATGGTATGGAAAAAGAGCTCTTAGAGTAACCCTCGATACCAGCTTTCTCAACACAGGAATATAAAGCGACCATCGACAAAGCTAAGCCTTTTCTGTTTCTTGCTTTTTGGCCGTTGGCATGCCGGTGCAGTTCAGCTTAGCTTCTGCAACTCACCACCTCTCATGAGATACCATACCTTTTATGCATTTTTGGAGTTGGCACAATGAGAATGCACCAGCCTGTCCAATCAAAGTTCTGTGCTAGCACTAAATGAACTTAGCACCTCTGTAACTGAGCTACATGCTGCAGGAATCCAAAAGCAGATTCCA
Organism: Bufotes viridis; assembly: GCA_033119425.1. NCBI lineage: Eukaryota > Metazoa > Chordata > Amphibia > Anura > Bufonidae > Bufotes > Bufotes viridis. The sequence goes on along the minus strand of JAKVIS010002381.1, from coordinate 13,501 downwards.
AACCAGTATTTTAATGCAGCTATAGTGAAAAGTGCTCATAAACTAGGTTTTCTCCTTGCTGACTTCTGTGGTTGCAATCCAATCCCTTGCCAACATTTCTTATTCATTGAAATGACAGCTGTGTTTAACTGCAAATCAAAATGGCAGCCTCCAGAAAATAAATATGGCAGCCTCCATAAAAATTTCAATAGACAGAACACTGAGCGTGTCACAATGGAACCCTTCAGCATACATGGATGATGACATCACAATAGACCCTTGCTGTTTTCCTCCCTGGCAGCAGCCATGATGATTCATTCTTCAGTCAGGTGTGGATCCATGCACCTCAACAGGTAAGCTCACCAATCAACAGGTAAGGGCACGTTTTTGTGTGCGTCAAACGAAGGTATCAGATTATGAAAGATTTATTTGAGGGAACTAGTGGCGCTTCTGTGCAGATTGGAATACTGTCCAGCGTCTATTAGCAAGCCCAGAACACAAAAGCCTTCTTAACTGTTCCTGATGTTATGAAAAAGAACTCTTAGAGTAACCCTCGATACCCGCTTTCTCAACACAGGAATATAAAGCGGCTACCGACAAAGCTAAGCCTTTTCTGTTTCTTGCCTTTTGGCCGCTGAAATGCAGGTGCAGTTCAGCTTAGCTTCTGCAACTCACCACCTCTCATGAGATACCATACCTTTTATGCATTTTTGGAGTTGGCACAATGAGGATGCACCAGCCTGTCCAATCAAAGTTCTGTGCTAGCACTAAATGAACTTAGCACCTCTGTAACTGAGCTACATGCTGCAGGAATCCAAAAGCAGATTCCAACCCAGTATTTTAATGCAGCTATAGTGAAAAGTGCTCATAAACTAGGTTTTCTCCTTGCTGCCTTCTGTGGTTGCAATCCAATCCCTTGCCAACAAGTCTTATTCATTGAAATGACAGCTGTGTTTAACTGCAAATCAAAATGGCTGCCTCCAGAAAATCAATATGACAGCCTCCATAAAAATTTCAATAGACGGAACAATGAGCGTGTCACAATGGAACCCTTCAGCATACATGGATGATGACATCACAATGGACCCTTGCTGTTTTCCTCCCTGGCAGCAGCCATGATGCTTCATTCTTCAGTCAGGTGTGGATCCATGCACCTCAACAGGTAAGGGCACCAATCAACAGGTAAGGGATCGTTTTTGTGTGCGCCAAACGAAGGTGTCAGATTATGAAAGATTTGTTTGAGGGAACTAGTGGCGCTTCTGTGCAGATTGGAATACTGTCCAGCGTCTATTAGCAAGCCCAGAACACAAAAGCCTTCTTAACTGTTCCTGATGGTATGGAAAAAGAGCTCTTAGAGTAACCCTCGATACCAGCTTTCTCAACACAGGAATATAAAGCGACCATCGACAAAGCTAAGCCTTTTCTGTTTCTTGCTTTTTGGCCGTTGGCATGCCGGTGCAGTTCAGCTTAGCTTCTGCAACTCACCACCTCTCATGAGATACCATACCTTTTATGCATTTTTGGAGTTGGCACAATGAGAATGCACCAGCCTGTCCAATCAAAGTTCTGTGCTAGCACTAAATGAACTTAGCACCTCTGTAACTGAGCTACATGCTGCAGGAATCCAAAAGCAGATTCCAAACCAGTATTTTAATGCAGCTATAGTGAAAAGTGCTCATAAACTAGGTTTTCTCCTTGCTGACTTCTGTGGTTGCAATCCAATCCCTTGCCAACATTTCTTATTCATTGAAATGACAGCTGTGTTTAACTGCAAATCAAAATGGCAGCCTCCAGAAAATAAATATGGCAGCCTCCATAAAAATTTCAATAGACAGAACACTGAGCGTGTCACAATGGAACCCTTCAGCATACATGGATGATGACATCACAATAGACCCTTGCTGTTTTCCTCCCTGGCAGCAGCCATGATGATTCATTCTTCAGTCAGGTGTGGATCCATGCACCTCAACAGGTAAGGGCACCAATCAACAGGTAAGGGCACGTTTTTGTGTGCGTCAAACGAAGGTATCAGATTATGAAAGATTTGTTTGAGGGAACTAGTGGCGCTTCTGTGCAGATTGGAATACTGTCCAGCGTCTATTAGCAAGCCCAGAACACAAAAGCCTTCTTAACTGTTCCTGATGGTATGGAAAAAGAACTCTTAGAGTAACCCTCGATACCCGCTTCTCAACACAGGAATATAAAGCGACCATCGACAAAGCTAAGCCTTTTCTGTTTCTTGCTTTTGGCCGTTGGCATGCCGGTGCAGTTCAGCTTAGCTTCTGCAACTCACCACCTCTCATGAGATACCATACCTTTTATGCATTTTTGGAGTTGGCACAATGAGAATGCACCAGCCTGTCCAATCAAAGTTCTGTGCTAGCACTAAATGAACTTAGCACCTCTGTAACTGAGCTACATGCTGCAGGAATCCAAAAGCAGATTCCAAACCAGTATTTTAATGCAGCTATAGTGAAAAGTGCTCATAAACTAGGTTTTCTCCTTGCTGACTTCTGTGGTTGCAATCCAATCCCTTGCCAACATTTCTTATTCATTGAAATGACAGCTGTGTTTAACTGCAAATCAAAATGGCAGCCTCCAGAAAATAAATATGGCAGCCTCCATAAAAATTTCAATAGACAGAACACTGAGCGTGTCACAATGGAACCCTTCAGCATACATGGATGATGACATCACAATAGACCCTTGCTGTTTTCCTCCCTGGCAGCAGCCATGATGATTCATTCTTCAGTCAGGTGTGGATCCATGCACCTCAACAGGTAAGCTCACCAATCAACAGGTAAGGGCACGTTTTTGTGTGTGTCAAACGAAGGTATCAGATTATGAAAGATTTGTTTGAGGGAACTAGTGGCGCTTCTGTGCAGATTGGAATACTGTCCAGCGTCTATTAGCAAGCCCAGAACACAAAAGCCTTCTTAACTGTTCCTGATGTTATGAAAAAAGAACTCTTAGAGTAACCCTCGATACCCGCTTCTCAACACAGGAATATAAAGCGGCTACCGACAAAGCTAAGCCTTTTCTGTTTCTTGCCTTTTGGCCGCTGAAATGCAGGTGCAGTTCAGCTTAGCTTCTGCAACTCACCACCTCTCATGAGATACCATACCTTTTATGCATTTTTGGAGTTGGCACAATGAGGATGCACCAGCCTGTCCAATCAAAGTTCTGTGCTAGCACTAAATGAACTTAGCACCTCTGTAACTGAGCTACATGCTGCAGGAATCCAAAAGCAGATTCCAACCCAGTATTTTAATGCAGCTATAGTGAAAAGTGCTCATAAACTAGGTTTTCTCCTTGCTGCCTTCTGTGGTTGCAATCCAATCCCTTGCCAACAAGTCTTATTCATTGAAATGACAGCTGTGTTTAACTGCAAATCAAAATGGCTGCCTCCAGAAAATCAATATGACAGCCTCCATAAAAATTTCAATAGACGGAACAATGAGCGTGTCACAATGGAACCCTTCAGCATACATGGATGATGACATCACAATGGACCCTTGCTGTTTTCCTCCCTGGCAGCAGCCATGATGCTTCATTCTTCAGTCAGGTGTGGATCCATGCACCTCAACAGGTAAGGGCACCAATCAACAGGTAAGGGATCGTTTTTGTGTGCGCCAAACGAAGGTGTCAGATTATGAAAGATTTGTTTGAGGGAACTAGTGGCGCTTCTGTGCAGATTGGAATACTGTCCAGCGTCTATTAGCAAGCCCAGAACACAAAAGCCTTCTTAACTGTTCCTGATGGTATGGAAAAAGAGCTCTTAGAGTAACCCTCGATACCAGCTTTCTCAACACAGGAATATAAAGCGACCATCGACAAAGCTAAGCCTTTTCTGTTTCTTGCTTTTTGGCCGTTGGCATGCCGGTGCAGTTCAGCTTAGCTTCTGCAACTCACCACCTCTCATGAGATACCATACCTTTTATGCATTTTTGGAGTTGGCACAATGAGAATGCACCAGCCTGTCCAATCAAAGTTCTGTGCTAGCACTAAATGAACTTAGCACCTCTGTAACTGAGCTACATGCTGCAGGAATCCAAAAGCAGATTCCAAACCAGTATTTTAATGCAGCTATAGTGAAAAGTGCTCATAAACTAGGTTTTCTCCTTGCTGACTTCTGTGGTTGCAATCCAATCCCTTGCCAACATTTCTTATTCATTGAAATGACAGCTGTGTTTAACTGCAAATCAAAATGGCAGCCTCCAGAAAATAAATATGGCAGCCTCCATAAAAATTTCAATAGACAGAACACTGAGCGTGTCACAATGGAACCCTTCAGCATACATGGATGATGACATCACAATAGACCCTTGCTGTTTTCCTCCCTGGCAGCAGCCATGATGATTCATTCTTCAGTCAGGTGTGGATCCATGCACCTCAACAGGTAAGGTCACCAATCAACAGGTAAGGGCACGTTTTTGTGTGCGTCAAACGAAGGTATCAGATTATGAAAGATTTATTTGAGGGAACTAGTGGCGCTTCTGTGCAGATTGGAATACTGTCCAGCGTCTATTAGCAAGCCCAGAACACAAAAGCCTTCTTAACTGTTCCTGATGTTATGGAAAAAGAACTCTTAGAGTAACCCTCGATACCCGCTTTCTCAACACAGGAATATAAAGCGGCCACCGACAAAGCTAAGCCTTTTCTGTTTCTTGCCTTTTGGCCGCTGAAATGCAGGTGCAGTTCAGCTTAGCTTCTGCAACTCACCACCTCTCATGAGATACCATACCTTTTATGCATTTTTGGAGTTGGCACAATGAGGATGCACCAGCCTGTCCAATCAAAGTTCTGTGCTAGCACTAAATGAACTTAGCACCTCTGTAACTGAGCTACATGCTGCAGGAATCCAAAAGCAGATTCCAACCCAGTATTTTAATGCAGCTATAGTGAAAAGTGCTCATAAACTAGGTTTTCTCCTTGCTGCCTTCTGTGGTTGCAATCCAATCCCTTGCCAACAAGTCTTATTCATTGAAATGACAGCTGTGTTTAACTGCAAATCAAAATGGCTGCCTCCAGAAAATCAATATGACAGCCTCCATAAAAATTTCAATAGACGGAACAATGAGCGTGTCACAATGGAACCCTTCAGCATACATGGATGATGACATCACAATGGACCCTTGCTGTTTTCCTCCCTGGCAGCAGCCATGATGCTTCATTCTTCAGTCAGGTGTGGATCCATGCACCTCAACAGGTAAGGGCACCAATCAACAGGTAAGGGATCGTTTTTGTGTGCGCCAAACGAAGGTGTCAGATTATGAAAGATTTGTTTGAGGGAACTAGTGGCGCTTCTGTGCAGATTGGAATACTGTCCAGCGTCTATTAGCAAGCCCAGAACACAAAAGCCTTCTTAACTGTTCCTGATGGTATGGAAAAAGAGCTCTTAGAGTAACCCTCGATACCAGCTTTCTCAACACAGGAATATAAAGCGACCATCGACAAAGCTAAGCCTTTTCTGTTTCTTGCTTTTTGGCCGTTGGCATGCCGGTGCAGTTCAGCTTAGCTTCTGCAACTCACCACCTCTCATGAGATACCATACCTTTTATGCATTTTTGGAGTTGGCACAATGAGAATGCACCAGCCTGTCCAATCAAAGTTCTGTGCTAGCACTAAATGAACTTAGCACCTCTGTAACTGAGCTACATGCTGCAGGAATCCAAAAGCAGATTCCAAACCAGTATTTTAATGCAGCTATAGTGAAAAGTGCTCATAAACTAGGTTTTCTCCTTGCTGACTTCTGTGGTTGCAATCCAATCCCTTGCCAACATTTCTTATTCATTGAAATGACAGCTGTGTTTAACTGCAAATCAAAATGGCAGCCTCCAGAAAATAAATATGGCAGCCTCCATAAAAATTTCAATAGACAGAACACTGAGCGTGTCACAATGGAACCCTTCAGCATACATGGATGATGACATCACAATAGACCCTTGCTGTTTTCCTCCCTGGCAGCAGCCATGATGATTCATTCTTCAGTCAGGTGTGGATCCATGCACCTCAACAGGTAAGGGCACCAATCAACAGGTAAGGGCACGTTTTTGTGTGCGTCAAACGAAGGTATCAGATTATGAAAGATTTGTTTGAGGGAACTAGTGGCGCTTCTGTGCAGATTGGAATACTGTCCAGCGTCTATTAGCAAGCCCAGAACACAAAAGCCTTCTTAACTGTTCCTGATGGTATGGAAAAAGAACTCTTAGAGTAACCCTCGATACCCGCTTTCTCAACACAGGAATATAAAGCGACCATCGACAAAGCTAAGCCTTTTCTGTTTCTTGCTTTTGGCCGTTGACATGCCGGTGCAGTTCAGCTTAGCTTCTGCAACTCACCACCTCTCATGAGATACCATACCTTTTATGCATTTTTGGAGTTGGCACAATGAGAATGCACCAGCCTGTCCAATCAAAGTTCTGTGCTAGCACTAAATGAACTTAGCACCTCTGTAACTGAGCTACATGCTGCAGGAATCCAAAAGCAGATTCCAAACCAGTATTTTAATGCAGCTATAGTGAAAAGTGCTCATAAACTAGGTTTTCTCCTTGCTGACTTCTGTGGTTGCAATCCAATCCCTTGCCAACATTTCTTATTCATTGAAATGACAGCTGTGTTTAACTGCAAATCAAAATGGCAGCCTCCAGAAAATAAATATGGCAGCCTCCATAAAAATTTCAATAGACAGAACACTGAGCGTGTCACAATGGAACCCTTCAGCATACATGGATGATGACATCACAATAGACCCTTGCTGTTTTCCTCCCTGGCAGCAGCCATGATGATTCATTCTTCAGTCAGGTGTGGATCCATGCACCTCAACAGGTAAGGGCACCAATCAACAGGTAAGGGCACGTTTTTGTGTGTGCCAAACGAAGGTGTCAGCTTATGAAAGATTTGTTTGAGGGAACTAGTGGCGCTTCTGTGCAGATTGGAATACTGTCCAGCGTCTATTAGCAAGCCCAGAACACAAAAGCCTTCTTAACTGTTCCTGATGTTATGAAAAAAAGAACTCTTAGAGTAACCCTCGATACCCGCTTTCTCAACACAGGAATATAAAGCGGCCACCGACAAAGCTAAGCCTTTTCTGTTTCTTGCCTTTTGGCCGCTGAAATGCAGGTGCAGTTCAGCTTAGCTTCTGCAACTCACCACCTCTCATGAGATACCATACCTTTTATGCATTTTTGGAGTTGGCACAATGAGAATGCACCAGCCTGTCCAATCAAAGTTCTGTGCTAGCACTAAATGAACTTAGCACCTCTGTAACTGAGCTACATGCTGCAGGAATCCAAAAGCAGATTCCAACCCAGTATTTTAATGCAGCTATAGTGAAAAGTGCTCATAAACTAGGTTTTCTCCTTGCTGCCTTCTGTGGTTGCAATCCAATCCCTTGCCAACAAGTCTTATTCATTGAAATGACAGCTGTGTTTAACTGCAAATCAAAATGGCTGCCTCCAGAAAATCAATATGGCAGCCTCCATAAAAATTTCAATAGACGGAACAATGAGCGTGTCACAATGGAACCCTTCAGCATACATGGATGATGACATCACAATGGACCCTTGCTGTTTTCCTCCCTGGCAGCAGCCATGATGCTTCATTCTTCAGTCAGGTGTGGATCCATGCACCTCAACAGGTAAGGGCACCAATCAACAGGTAAGGGCATCGTTTTTGTGTGCGCCAAACGAAGGTGTCAGATTATGAAAGATTTGTTTGAGGGAACTAGTGGCGCTTCTGTGCAGATTGGAATACTGTCCAGCGTCTATTAGCAAGCCCAGAACACAAAAGCCTTCTTAACTGTTCCTGATGGTATGGAAAAAGAACTCTTAGAGTAACCCTCGATACCTGCTTTCTCAACACAGGAATATAAAGCGACCATCGACAAAGCTAAGCCTTTTCTGTTTCTTGCTTTTTGGCCGTTGGCATGCCGGTGCAGTTCAGCTTAGCTTCTGCAACTCACCACCTCTCATGAGATACCATACCTTTTATGCATTTTTGGAGTTGGCACAATGAGAATGCACCAGCCTGTCCAATCAAAGTTCTGTGCTAGCACTAAATGAACTTAGCACCTCTGTAACTGAGCTACATGCTGCAGGAATCCAAAAGCAGATTCCAAATCAGTATTTTAATGCAGCTATAGTGAAAAGTGCTCATAAACTAGGTTTTCTCCTTGCTGACTTCTGTGGTTGCAATCCAATCCCTTGCCAACATTTCTTATTCATTGAAATGACAGCTGTGTTTAACTGCAAATCAAAATGGCAGCCTCCAGAAAATAAATATGGCAGCCTCCATAAAAATTTCAATAGACAGAACACTGAGCGTGTCACAATGGAACCCTTCAGCATACATGGATGATGACATCACAATAGACCCTTGCTGTTTTCCTCCCTGGCAGCAGCCATGATGATTCATTCTTCAGTCAGGTGTGGATCCATGCACCTCAACAGGTAAGGGCACCAATCAACAGGTAAGGGCATCGTTTTTGTGTGCGCCAAACGAAGGTGTCAGATTATGAAAGATTTGTTTGAGGGAACTAGTGGCGCTTCTGTGCAGATTGGAATACTGTCCAGCGTCTATTAGCAAGCCCAGAACACAAAAGCCTTCTTAACTGTTCCTGATGGTATGGAAAAAGAACTCTTAGAGTAACCCTCGATACCAGCTTTCTCAACACAGGAATATAAAGCGACCATCGACAAAGCTAAGCCTTTTCTGTTTCTTGCTTTTTGGCCGTTGACATGCCGGTGCAGTTCAGCTTAGCTTCTGCAACTCACCACCTCTCATGAGATACCATACCTTTTATGCATTTTTGGAGTTGGCACAATGAGAATGCACCAGCCTGTCCAATCAAAGTTCTGTGCTAGCACTAAATGAACTTAGCACCTCTGTAACTGAGCTACATGCTGCAGGAATCCAAAAGCAGATTCCAAACCAGTATTTTAATGCAGCTATAGTGAAAAGTGCTCATAAACTAGGTTTTCTCCTTGCTGACTTCTGTGGTTGCAATCCAATCCCTTGCCAACATTTCTTATTCATTGAAATGACAGCTGTGTTTAACTGCAAATCAAAATGGCAGCCTCCAGAAAATAAATATGGCAGCCTCCATAAAAATTTCAATAGACAGAACACTGAGCGTGTCACAATGGAACCCTTCAGCATACATGGATGATGACATCACAATAGACCCTTGCTGTTTTCCTCCCTGGCAGCAGCCATGATGATTCATTCTTCAGTCAGGTGTGGATCCATGCACCTCAACAGGTAAGCTCACCAATCAACAGGTAAGGGCACGTTTTTGTGTGCGTCAAACAAAGGTATCAGATTATGAAAGATTTATTTGAGGGAACTAGTGGCGCTTCTGTGCAGATTGGAATACTGTCCAGCGTCTATTAGCAAGCCCAGAACACAAAAGCCTTCTTAACTTCTTCCTGATGTTATGAAAAAAAGAACTCTTAGAGTAACCCTCGATACCCGCTTTCTTAACACAGGAATATAAAGCGGCTACCGACAAAGCTAAGCCTTTTCTGTTTCTTGCCTTTTGGCCGCTGAAATGCAGGTGCAGTTCAGCTTAGCTTCTGCAACTCACCACCTCTCATGAGATACCATACCTTTTATGCATTTTTGGAGTTGGCACAATGAGGATGCACCAGCCTGTCCAATCAAAGTTCTGTGCTAGCACTAAATGAACTTAGCACCTCTGTAACTGAGCTACATGCTGCAGGAATCCAAAAGCAGATTCCAACCCAGTATTTTAATGCAGCTATAGTGAAAAGTGCTCATAAACTAGGTTTTCTCCTTGCTGCCTTCTGTGGTTGCAATCCAATCCCTTGCCAACAAGTCTTATTCATTGAAATGACAGCTGTGTTTAACTGCAAATCAAAATGGCTGCCTCCAGAAAATCAATATGACAGCCTCCATAAAAATTTCAATAGACGGAACAATGAGCGTGTCACAATGGAACCCTTCAGCATACATGGATGATGACATCACAATGGACCCTTGCTGTTTTCCTCCCTGGCAGCAGCCATGATGCTTCATTCTTCAGTCAGGTGTGGATCCATGCACCTCAACAGGTAAGGGCACCAATCAACAGGTAAGGGATCGTTTTTGTGTGCGCCAAACGAAGGTGTCAGATTATGAAAGATTTGTTTGAGGGAACTAGTGGCGCTTCTGTGCAGATTGGAATACTGTCCAGCGTCTATTAGCAAGCCCAGAACACAAAAGCCTTCTTAACTGTTCCTGATGGTATGGAAAAAGAAGCTCTTAGAGTAACCCTCGATACCAGCTTTCTCAACACAGGAATATAAAGCGACCATCGACAAAGCTAAGCCTTTTCTGTTTCTTGCTTTTTGGCCGTTGGCATGCCGGTGCAGTTCAGCTTAGCTTCTGCAACTCACAACCTCTCATGAGATACCATAACTTTTATGCATTTTTGGAGTTGGCACAATGAGAATGCACCAGCCTGTCCAATCAAAGTTCTGTGCTAGCACTAAATGAACTTAGCACCTCTGTAACTGAGCTACATGCTGCAGGAATCCAAAAGCAGATTCCAAACCAGTATTTTAATGCAGCTATAGTGAAAAGTGCTCATAAACTAGGTTTTCTCCTTGCTGACTTCTGTGGTTGCAATCCAATCCCTTGCCAACATTTCTTATTCATTGAAATGACAGCTGTGTTTAACTGCAAATCAAAATGGCAGGCTCCAGAAAATAAATATGGCAGCCTCCATAAAAATTTCAATAGACAGAACACTGAGCGTGTCACAATGGAACCCTTTAGCATACATGGATGATGACATCACAATAGACCCTTGCTGTTTTCCTCCCTGGCAGCAGCCATGATGATTCATTCTTCAGTCAGGTGTGGATCCATGCACCTCAACAGGTAAGGGCACCAATCAACAGGTAAGGGCACGTTTTTGTGTGTGTCATACGAAGGTGTCAGCTTACGAAAGATTTGTTTGAGGGAACAAGTGGCGCTTCTGTGCAGATTGGAATACTGTCCAGCGTCTATTAGCAAGCCCAGAACACAAAAGGCTTCTTAACTGTTCCTGATGTTATGAAAAAAAGAACTCTTAGAGTAACCCTCGATACCCGCTTTCTCAACACAGGAATATAAAGCGGCCACCGACAAAGCTAAGCCTTTTCTGTTTCTTGCCTTTTGGCCGCTGAAATGCAGGTGCAGTTCAGCTTAGCTTCTGCAACTCACCACCTCTCATGAGATACCATACCTTTTATGCATTTTTGGAGTTGGCACAATGAGGATGCACCACCCTGTCCAATCAAAGTTCTGTGCTAGCACTAAATGAACTTAGCACCTCTGTAACTGAGCTACATGCTGCAGGAATCCAAAAGCAGATTCCAACCCAGTATTTTAATGCAGCTATAGTGAAAAGTGCTCATAAACTAGGTTTACTCCTTGCTGCCTTCTGTGGTTGCAATCCAATCCCTTGCCAACAAGTCTTATTCATTGAAATGACAGCTGTGTTTAACTGCAAATCAAAATGGCTGCCTCCAGAAAATCAATATGACAGCCTCCATAAAAATTTCAATAGACGGAACAATGAGCGTGTCACAATGGAACCCTTCAGCATACATGGATGATGACATCATAATGGACCCTTGCTGTTTTCCTCCCTGGCAGCAGCCATGATGCTTCATTCTTCAGTCAGGTGTGGATCCATGCACCTCAACAGGTAAGGGCACCAATCAACAGGTAAGGGATCGTTTTGTGTGCGCCAAACGAAGGTGTCAGATTATGAAAGATTTGTTTGAGGGAACTAGTGGCGCTTCTGTGCAGATTGGAATACTGTCCAGCGTCTATTTGCAAGCCCAGAACACAAAAGCCTTCTTAACTGTTCCTGATGGTATGGAAAAAAGAGCTCTTAGAGTAACCCTCGATACCAGCTTTCTCAACACAGGAATATAAAGCGACCATCGACAAAGCTAAGCCTTTTCTGTTTCTTGCTTTTTGGCCGTTGGCATGCTTGTGCATTTCAGCTTAGCTTCTGCAACTCACTACCTCTCATGAGATACCATACCATACTTTTTATGCATTTTTGGAGTTGGCACAATGAGAATGCACCAGCCTGTCCAATCAAAGTTCTGTGCTAGCACTAAATGAACTTAGCACCTCTGTAACTGAGCTACATGCTGCAGGAATCCAAAACCAGATTCCAACCCAGTATTTTAATGCAGTTATAGTGAAAAAGTGCTCATAAACTAGGTTTTCTCCTTGCTGACTTCTGTGGTTGCAATCCAATCCCATGGCAACATTTCTTATTCAATAAAATGACAGCTGTGTTTAACTGCAAATCAAAATGGCAGCCTCCAGAAAATAAATATGGCAACCTCCATAAAAATTTCAATAGACAGAACACTGAGCGTGTCACAATGGAACCCTTCAGCATACATGGATGATAACATCACAATAGACCCTTGCTGTTTTCCTCCCTGGCAGCAGCCATGATGATTTATTCTTCAGTCAGGTGTGGATCCATGCACCTCAACAGGTAAGGGCACCAATCAACAGGTAAGGGCACGTTTTTGTGTGTGTCATACGAAGGTGTCAGCTTATGAAAGATTTGTTTGAGGGAACAAGTGGCGCTTCTGTGCAGATTGGAATACTGTCCAGCGTCTATTAGCAAGGCCAGAACACAAAAGCCTTCTTAACTGTTCCTGATGTTATGAAAAAAAGAACTCTTAGAGTAACCCTCGATACCCGCTTTCTCAACACAGGAATATAAAGCGGCTACCGACAAAGCTAAGCCTTTTCTGTTTCTTGCCTTTTGGCCGCTGAAATGCAGGTGCAGTTCAGCTTAGCTTCTGCAACTCACCACCTCTCATGAGATACCATACCTTTTATGCATTTTTGGAGTTGGCACAATGAGGATGCACCAGCCTGTCCAATCAAAGTTCTGTGCTAGCACTAAATGAACTTAGCACCTCTGTAACTGAGCTACATGCTGCAGGAATCCAAAAGCAGATTCCAACCCAGTATTTTAATGCAGCTATAGTGAAAAGTGCTCATAAACTAGGTTTTCTCCTTGCTGCCTTCTGTGGTTGCAATCCAATCCCTTGCCAACAAGTCTTATTCATTGAAATGACAGCTGTGTTTAACTGCAAATCAAAATGGCTGCCTCCAGAAAATCAATATGACAGCCTCCATAAAAATTTCAATAGACGGAACAATGAGCGTGTCACAATGGAACCCTTCAGCATACATGGATGATGACATCACAATGGACCCTTGCTGTTTTCCTCCCTGGCAGCAGCCATGATGCTTCATTCTTCAGTCAGGTGTGGATCCATGCACCTCAACAGGTAAGGGCACCAATCAACAGGTAAGGGATCGTTTTTGTGTGCGCCAAACGAAGGTGTCAGATTATGAAAGATTTGTTTGAGGGAACTAGTGGCGCTTCTGTGCAGATTGGAATACTGTCCAGCGTCTATTAGCAAGCCCAGAACACAAAAGCCTTCTTAACTGTTCCTGATGGTATGGAAAAAGAGCTCTTAGAGTAACC
>JAKVIS010002380.1:0-23271 GCA_033119425.1 Bufotes viridis | reverse complement strand
GGATCTCTACGACTTAGTTGTGGCAGAAACCAACCGATACGCCACACAATATATAACCGCCAATCCGGAAAGCTTCTATGCCCAGCCTTTCCGGTGGAAACCAGTCACCGTTTCCGAATTTAAAACATTTTTGGGCCTTACCTCAGCATGGGCATAACTAAAAAATGTATTATGGTCATATTGGTCTAAAGACCCAATACATTACATGCCCATGTACTCTGCTGCAATGTCCAGGGCACGGTTTGAGGTCATCATGCGCTTTATGCATTTCACCGACAATGAAACCTGTCATCCAAGAGGCCACCCTGCTTATGACCGGCTCCATAAAATTCGGCCCTCATAGACCATTTGTCATCTAAATTTGCAGATGCGTATACCCCCAGTCAGAACATCTGCATAGACGAGTCCCTCGTACAATTCACCGGGCGCCTTGGCATCAAACAGTACATCCCCAGCAAGCGCGCCCGGTACGGGGTCAAAATGTATAAGCTCTGTGAAAGGGCCACAGGCTATACATATCGCTTTAGGGTCTATGAGGGAAAAGACTCAAAACTGGAGCCGGTCGGATGCCCTGACTACCTGGGGTGCAGTGGCAAGATTGTCTGGGACTTGGTGTCACCCTTAGTCTGCAAGGGGTACCACTTATACGTGGACAATTTTTACACAAGTGTGGCCCTCTTCGGCACTTACATCTAGTCGGAATCCAATGCTGTGGCACCGCGCGGCCTAGTCGCCGGGCTTCCCCAACGGCTCATTAATACCCGACTTGCACGGGGGAGAGGGCTGCCTTGTGTGACCAAGAACTGCTCGCGGTGAAGTGGCGGGACAAGAGGGACGTTTACCTTCTGTCCACCATTCACGCAGACACGACTGTCCAAATAGAACGGGCGACAGGAGTCATTGAAAAGCCCCTCTCAGTCCACGATTATAATCTCCACATGGGAGGGGTGGACTTCAATGACCAAATGTTGGCTCCATATTTAGTTTCCCGACGCACCAGACGCTGGTATAAAAAGGTGTCTGTATATTTGATTCAATTGGCCATATATAACAGTTACGTTCTCTACAGTAAGGCTGGGAGAACGGGATCCTTCCTTAAATTCCAGGAAGAGATCATTTCGAACTCCTGTATCCAGGAGGTTCTGTGCCCCAAGTCCCCGATGTAGTGAGCCGGCTACATGAGAGACACTTCCCCAGTGTCTTCCCTGGTACCCCAAGCCACCGTTCCCCAAGAAAAAGATGTCGTGTCTGTAGCAGGAGTGGACTAAGGCGTGACACCACCGTTTTTGTCCTGACTGTCCTGACCAGCCTGCCCTATGCATAGGGAGTGCTTCCGCAAGTATCACACCCAGGTACATTATTAGCATAGGGATTGCAAGACACAGGCCAGGCACACAAGAGTCTTAGGGTCCTTGCACACGCAGCTGCTCACGCATGGTGATCGCAAAGGAGCGCTCGCCCTGACTCTCAAAACAGACGGGTCGCATAGCATCATATTGATTTATGATGCTATGTAATCCTTACAGTTTTGGAATGCATTGATAGCACTGGCATACTGCTGCTGCCAGTGCTATCCAATGCATTCCAGAACTGTAGGGTTACATAGCATCATAAATCAATATGATGCTATGCGACCCCGTCTGTGCGGGAGAAGTCAGGCCAGGCGCTCCTCTGCGATCACCATGCGTGAGCAACGCTCGTGTGCAAGGGCCCTTTCACACAGAGCTGCTGCAAACCTCTCCTTTCACCTGGGACAAAGTGCATAATGTACTTCGCCACAGCTCTGGGTGATTTGTGCTTTGCACATTGTCCCACGGGAAGGAGAGGTTTATCCTCTAGTGTTCATGCACACGGCCGTGGAACACGCTGCATGGACCGTAGAGCTGGCCTGGCATCCATCTGACAGCAGGAGCGCACGGCGCCATAGCAACCAGTGACGCCGTGCACTCCTGCTGTCAGATGGCTGCCAGGCCGAGATACTAACGGTCCATGCACGGCCGAGTTTCACGGCCGTGTGCATGGGGCCTTAAGGTAAAAAAAAAACAAAAAAAATCCACAGGTAAGCAAAAGTTCAAGTTATGTTTCAAATGTTTAAGTTAACGCTCGGTTTCTAATGTTCTATAAAGTTAATGTTAATAAAATTATTGCGTTGCTGCCTGGTTTTTTCTTTCTTTTTTTTTTTTTACCTTCTAGGTGGATCAAGCAAAGAGCCAGCTGCAGCACTGATGTGCATTCTGAGAGAAGCATTGCGCTGCTATCAGAAGACACGTGAAGTCGGTGTTTGCGGCGCTGCAAGACGAGATTTCTCCTCTGCAGTACAGGTACGCTTGCCCAGGCATATGAGCTGAGGAGAGGTGTTGGAGTTCATATGCTTTGGCAAACACTTTGTATCAAAAATCTGGCAAAGATGTCTTCCTCCACACCGATCGATTGATCGATGTGAATGGAGAAATCACGCTTGCCAGGACATAGGAGCTGAAGTGGGTATGGATGTTTGGGCGGAGCTCCTATGTCCTGGCAATCGCCAGGCCCCTTTTTTCTTCTTGCATATTTTTTGGCAGAGATTTTTTCATCCACATCAATCGATGCGAATGAGGAAATCTGTGCCGCTCATTTTTTTCTTTCAGCCCAGAGGCTGAACGGAAAAATCTCATTACCTGTATGCTCCATATAAGGAGAATAGCAGAAACTCCTAATGCTGGCCATACGTGTAATGATTATGGAGACCTCAAATGCCAGGGCAGTACAAAAACCCCACATGTGACCCCATTTTGGAAAGAAGACACCCTCAAGGTATTCGCTGAGGGGCATATTGAGTCCATGAAAGATTGAACTTTTTGTCACAAGTTAGCGGAAAGGGAGACTTTGTGAGAAAAACTAAAAATCAAATTCCGCTGACTTGTGCGAAAAAAATAAATATGAACTCGCCATGCCCTCACAGAATACCTTGGGGTGTCCTCTTCTAAAATGGGGTCACATGTGGGTATTTATACTGACCTGGCATTTTAGGGGCCCTAAAGCGAGAGAAGAAAAATGCGTAAAAATGCTCTCCTAAAGGTACTCATTGATTTAGGGCCTCTTTGCATTTGGCTGCAAAGTGGCACATGTGGTATCGCCGCACTCAGGAGAAGTAGGCAATGTGCTTGGGTGTATTTTACATATACCCATGCTGGTGAGACAAATATCTCTGTAAATGGACAACTTTGTATAAAAAAATGGAAAAAGTTGTCATTTAAAGAGATATTTTTCACACCCAGTATGGGTATATGTAAAATACACCCTAAAACACATTGCCCTACTTCTCCTGAGTACGGCGATACCACATGTGTGACACTTTTTGCAGCCAAGATGCGCAAAGGGGCCCAAATTCCAATGAGTACCTTTAGGATTTCACAGGACATTTTTTACGCATTTGGATTCCAAACTGCTTCTGACGTTTAGGGGCCCCTAATATGCCAGGACAGTATAAATACCCCACAAGTGACCCCATTTTAGAAAGAAGACACCCCAAGGTATTCTGTGAGGGGTATGGTGAGTTCATGTAAAAGTTTATTTTTGTCACAAGTTAGTGGAATATAAGACTTTGTAAAAAAAAAAAAAAACCCATTTCCGCTAACTTGTGCCAAAAATAAAAACTTCCATAAACTCACTATGCCACTCAGCGAATACCTTAGGGTGTCTACTTTCCGAAATGGGGTCACTTGTGTGCATTTATACTGTCCTGGCATATTAGGGGCCCCTAAACGTCAGAAGCAGTTTGGAATCCAAATGCGTAAAATGTCCTGTGAAATCCTAAAGGAACTCGTTGAATTTGGGCCCTTTAGCATCTTAGCTGCAAAAGTGGCACACATATGGTATCGTACTCAGAGAAGTAGGGCAATGTGTTTTGGGGTGTATTTTACATACACCCATGCTGGGTGAGAGAAAATCTCTGTAAATGGACAACTTTGTATAAAAATGGAAAAAGTTGTCATTTGCAGAGATATTTTTACACCCAGCATGGGTATATGTAAAAATACACCACAAAACACATTGCCCTACTTCTCCTGAGTACGGCGATACCACATGTGTGCCACTTTTTTGCAGCCAAGATGCGCAAAGGGGCCCTAAATCCAATGAGTACCTTTAGGATTTCACAGGACATTTTTTACGCATTTGGATTCCAAACTGCTTCTGACGTTTAGGGGCCCCTAATATGCCAGGACAGTATAAATACCCTCACAAGTGACCCCATTTTAGAAAGAAGACACCCCAAGGTATTCCGTGAGGGTATGGTGAGTTCATGTAAAAGTTTATTTTTGTCACAAGTTAGTGAAATATGAGACTTTGTAAAAAAAAAAAAATCAATTTCCGCTAACTTGTGCCAAAAATAAAAACTTCCATGAACTCACTATGCCCCTCAGCGAATACCTTAGGGTGTCTACTTTCCGAAATGGGGTCACTTGTGTGGTATTTATACTGCCCTGGCATTTTAGGGCCCTTAAAGCGAGAGAGTAGTTTGGAATCCAAATGCGTAAATGTCCTGTGAAATCCCATGGTAGTTCATTGATTTAGGCCCCTTGTGCCTTGGCTGCAAAGTGTCACACATGAGTATCGCCGTACTCAGGAGAGTAGGTGCAGCTTGGGGTGTATTTTTACATATACCCATGCTGGGTGAGAGAATATCTCTGTAAATGGACAACTTTGTATAAAAAATGGAAAAAGTTGTCATTTACAGAGATATTTTTCACACCCAGCATGGGCATATGTAAAAATACACCCCAAAACACATTGCTCTACTTTTCCTGAGTACGGCGATACCACATGTGTGCCACTTTTTGCATCCAAGATGCGCAAAGGGGCCCTAAATCCAATGAGTACCTTTAGGATTTCACAGGACATTTTTACGCATTTGGATTCCAAACTGCTTCTGACGTTTAGGGGCCCCTAAAATGCCAGGGCAGTAAAAATACTCCACAAGTGACCTATTCCGAGAGTAGACACCCTAAGGTATTCGCTGATAGGCATAGTGAGTTCATGGAAGTTTTTATTTTTGTCACAAGTTAGCGAAAAATGAAATTTTTGAAAAAAAACAAAAACAATTTCCGCTAACTTGTGACAAAAATAAAAACTTCCATGAACTCACTATGCCCCTCAGTAAATACCTTAGGGTGTCTACTTTCCGAAATGAGGTCATTTATGGGGTGTTTCTACTGTCTGGGCATTGTAGCACGTCAGGAAACAGGACAGGCGCTCAGAAAGTCAAATTGCGGAAATTCACTTTTTGCACCATAGTTTGTAAACGCTATAACTTTTACCCAGACCAATAAATATACACTTATAGAATTTTTTTTATCAAAGACATGTAGAACAATACATTTAGTGAAAAATGTATAGAGAAATGTAGTTTTATTTGGCAAATTTTCCAACAGAAAGTGAAAAATGTCATTTTTTTGAAAAAATTTCGCCCAAAAAAGTAAAATATCAAAAAAAGTTAAAATGTCAGCAAGAATGAAATAGCACCAAATCAAAGCTCTATTAGTGAGAAGAAAAGGAGGTAAAATTCATTTGGGTGGTAAGTTGTATGACCGAGCAATAAACGGTGAAAGTAGTGTAGTGCGGATTTGTAAAAAAGGGCCTGGTCACTAGGGGGGTATAAACCTATGGTCTTCAAGTGGTTAAAGATAGACAAATCACATACAGAATAATAAAAAGTAAATAAACATCACTAGCCTAAATATGATGTTCCTACTGACCTGAACAATGTGGTTAAGATGTCATTTTAAGCACAAAGTGAACAATGTGGAAACAAAACCCCTAAAACAATAGCACAATTGCACAATTTTCTAATTTTACCCCATGAATGATTTTCTACAGCTTTCCAATACAGTCTATGGAATACTAAATCGTGCCATTAGAAAGTACATCATGTTTAGCCATATAGCCCTCATACAGCCATGTGAACTGAAAATGGCTTCTTCAGGACTTTTTTAGGTACTAGGAGTTTTCATTTATCTATCTGAGATGTTTCACAATTTGAAAATTCTCTGATATCCCTATATTCCTACAGTGCAGTTTAACACTCTGGGTAAATTAATGTATGCTTATTGCAAATGTATTATTAGTACTCACAGCTAGAAATATATAACTTAAAATGGAAATCCAGTTAAACTGATCTTCTCATTTGGCATACATACAATATCATTAAATCTTCTCTGAGCAGTGCTAAAGTGGTGTGAGCTCACTAAGAGACTTGACACTTAGGACATTTGTGGTAATCTGAGATCACAGACTTCACCAATCTAATCCTCTCATGTGCATATAGAATGATTTGACTTCATTTTACCTGGACTTGCCATATACAGTGGGATGCTAAATTGGGCACCCCTGGTCAAAATTACTGTTACTGTGAGCAGTTAAGCAATTTGAAGATTAAAAGATCTCTGAAAGGCATACATTTAAAGATGAAACACACATTTTAACATTTTAAACAATATCAGTGTATTATTTTGTTTTTGTACAATTTTAGAGTAAAAAAAAAGGAAAGGAGTACCTTCCAAAAGTATGGGAACCCAGGAGATTTGTTCACAATCATCATTAGGAAAGGCCAGGTGATGCAAATATTAAAGGTTTATAAATAACCAAACTCCTATAATCTTGTCCCAAAAACAGCAGCCATGGATTCTTCTAAACAGCTTCCTAACACTCTGAAAATGAAAATGGCTGAGGCCCACAAAGCAGGAGAAGGTTATAAGAAGATAGCAATGTGTTTTCAGGTTGTCATTTCCTGAGTTCAAAATGTAATTAAGAAATGGCAGTTAACAGGAACAGTGGAGATCAAGAGAAGGTCTGGAAGACCAAGAAACATTTCAGAGACAGCTGCCCGTAGGATTGCTAGAAAGGCAAATCAGAACCCTGGCTTGACTGCAAAAGACCTTCAGGAAAATTTAGCAGACTGTGGAGTTGTGGTACATTGTGGCACCTGCCGGATTATGCACCTGCACAAATATGACCTTCATGGAAGTCTTCAGAAGAAAATTTCTCTTGCATCCTTACCAGAAAATTAATCACCAGAAGTTTGCAAAAGAACATCTAGACAAGCCTGATACATTTTGGAAATAAGTCCTATGGACCAATTAAGTTAAAATAGAACTCTTTGGTCACAATGAGCAAAGTTATGTATTGTGGGGAGTCGCTCTGGTAGACAGCGGTGCGGGTGCAGTTTAGAGGCAAAACAAGGAGTCCAGATTGTGCAACAAACAGTGTTTTATTCACACTTGCACACCATAAATGAAAAACAGTCTCTTTGGTGACAGTTCACACACAACGGAAATAACGTGGCAAAACAAAAACAGGCCAACACAGGTTCAGTCACCTGGGAGGTGTAGGTGCAGGTTCGCACCACGCTGTCGGCCCAGCCGCAGGAGAATCCAGCTTCAGGTAGCCAGGAACAAAACACCTCCTTGCTGAGCTCTTTCCTCCAGGACAGAGAACTCCTCAGCCCTGTTAGCAGCTCCAGGATAATCACAGCCTCCAGCTGCTGAGCTGGCTGAGCTTTTAAACCCAGCCCAAAACCAGGACTGGGTCGTGGGGAGCAGCCACCCACCCTACACTTTAGCTGCTCCCGGTAAGAGCCGGCCCGGATCGGCTTTGCAGCCATGCTATTTAAACTCTGTCAGTAGCACTAGCTGCTGCTGACATCAACAAAAACGGGTTTTACCTCACCGAGGCTATGAACCTCGGTGACACATACCTGCCATCCACGACGGCACCCTGCACCTTACCACACACCCCCCTTTGTTCAACCCTGAGGGGTGGACACATGTGAGGCAGTGGACGCGGAAAGGGCATCTGCATTTCCCTGCAAGCGACCTGCCCTATGTTCCACGGAGAACTTGAAATTTTGAAGGGATAGGAACCACCTGGTGACCCGAGCATTCCTCTCCTTGGCCTGACTCATCCATTTGAGGGGGAATGGTCGGTCACCAGACGGAACCTCCTCCCTAACAGGTAGTAGCGGAGAGATTCGAGTGCCCACTTGATAGCCAGGCACTCCCTCTCCACTATACTATATCTGGACTCGGCGGGACTGAGCTTACGGCTCAGGAAGACAACGGGATGTTCTTCCCCGTTGACCTCCTGCGACAGTACCGCACCGAGGCCTACCTCCGAGGCGTCGGTCTGTACGACAAACTCCTTGTTGAAGTCGGGTGTCACCAAAACCGGGACCCACACAGGGCCGACTTCAACGCGGAGAAAGCCTCCTCCGCCTTCTCACTCCAGCTAACCCTCCCAGACTTTCGTCCCTTCAACAGGTCTGTCAATGGCGCTGCTATTGTGGCAAAGTGGGGCACAAACCTCATGTAGTATCCTACAATCCCCAGGAACGACTTTACCTGCCTGGTGGTGACCGGTCGGGCCAGCTACGAATGGCCTCTACCTTAGTTACCTGAGGTTTGATGACTCCTCGCCCAATTACATATCCCAGATATTTGGTCTCTTCCAACCCAATCGCACACTTTTTGGATTGGCGGTTAGTCCAGCTTTCCTCAGGGCATCCACTACCGCCTGCACCTTGGGTAAATGGCTTTCCCAGTCGGTGCTGTGGATGACTACATCATCTAAGTAGGCCGAGGCGCACCGACGATGTGGTCGCAGCACTATGTCCATTAACCTCTGGAAAGTGGCGGGGCGCCATGCAGGCCAAAGGGTAACACCTTGTAGTGATACAGGCCCTGCGGGGTAACAAACGCGGTTTTTTCCTTAGCCGCTCCGTTAAGGGTACCTGCCAGTACCCTTTAGTGAGGTCCAGCACAGAAAAATAACGGGCTTGTCCTAAATTTTCAACAAGCTCGTCTACTCGGGCATGGGATACGCTGCCAAACTTGGATACTTCATTTAACTTACGAAAGTCGTTGCAGAACCGCAACGTCCCATCCGGCTTGGGTATTAGGACTATGGGACTGGCCCACTCACTTTTCGACTCCTCAATGACATCGAAGCTTCAACATTAACTGCACTTCCTCCGCGATGGCCCGCCGCCGAGCCTCGGGTACCCGGTATGGTTTTAACCGACCTTGGCCTGAGGCTCAGTGACGATGTCATGTCGGATGAGAGACGTGCGGCCAGGAGGTCCGAGAACACATCCGTGTTCCGACTGAGGAACTCCCTGACTTCCTGAACTTGTGTGGAAGACAGGCTGTCTGCAATTTTTACCGTGGTTACGGCTTCACAGGCCTCGAACTGTGGGGCTGGACCCTTTCACCTAGAAGCCCTGGCCGGGGCTGTGGTCGCCGGCCGTGTCCCTATCTTTCCACGGCTTTAGCAAATTCACATGGTACACCTGCTCTGGCTTGCGCCGCCCTGGCTGGTGTACTTTGTAATTTACTTCCCTACCTTCTCGACCACCTCATAGGGGCCCTGCCACCTAGCTAGGAATTTGCTGTCAAGGGTGGGTACCAGAACCAACACTCGATCTCCCGGATTGAAGCCCCGCACTCCGAGCCTGACGATTATACACCCTACTCTGGGCTTGTTGCGCTGCCTCCATATGCTCCCGACCAACGGCAACACCCTTTCTATCCGTTCCTGCATCTGGGTGACATACTCAATGACACTTTTGTGGGGGACAGGCTGTTGTTCCCATGCTTCCTTGGCGATATCCAACAGGCCCCGAGGGTGTCTGCTATAAAGCAGTTCGAAGGGCGAGAACCCAGTAGAGGCCTGGGGTACCTCTCGCACTGCGAACATGAGATAGGGCAGAAGCAGGTCCCAGTCCTTCCCATCTCTAGACACCACCCTTTTAACATATTCTTTAGAGTTTGGTTAAACCTCTCAACAAGACCGTCTGTTTGCGGATGGTAAACGGACGTCCGTAACTGCTTTATACGCAACAATTTACACAGTTCCTTCATTACTTTGGACATAAAAGGGGTCCCTTGGTCTGTCAGAACCTCTTTTGGCAGGCCCACACGGGAAAACATCTCCATTAACTCTTTGGCAATGAGCTTAGCTGAGGTATGTCGCAGAGGCACCGCCTCCGGATACCGAGTGGCATAGTCGAGAACTACCAGAATGTGTTGGTGGCCCCTAGCAGACTTTTGGTACAGGCCCAATTAAATCCATAGCAATTCGCTCAAACGGTACTTCAATAATTGGCAGAGGTACCAGAGGACTACGGAAATGTGGCTGGGGGCTAGTTACCTGACAGGTTGGACAGGACTTACAATAATTTTCTACTTCCTTGAACACACTGGGCCAATAAAACCGCTGCAGTATGCGGTCCTGGGTTTTCTGCCACCCCAGGTGTCCCCAAGAACATGTTGGTGGGCAAGCTCCATGACAAGCTTGCGACACGCTGTGGGCACCACCAACTGTTCAACAGGTTCACCTCGGATTTGGTTCACCCGATACAACATATCCTGCAGAACAATAAATCGTGGGAACATTAATTCAGCCCCTGGTTTCTGGGGTTTACCATCAATTTCCAGCACATTCTCCCAGGCCCTGGTTAGGGTTTGGTCCCGTGTTGTGCGGTCCCAAAATTTTCCCCGGAGACATTGAGGTCTGCCAACTCAGGTCCCGGTGGCAAGTCCTCCGTGTCTCCCACCATTACACTCAGTGGGGTTGTCTCCCCACTACCGCTGCAGCAGTGGTCACTCCTACCGCTGGCCCTTCAGACTCGGGCTCCCAGGGTTCTGGCCTTCCAGGGGTATCAGGCCACTCTGCTAGGGTTACCCCTGTCTCAGGGCTATTAGTCACTTTCATCTCAGGCCACAGTGACGGAAAACCAGGGAAGTCTCTCCCAATTATTAGTTCATAGGGCAGCTTTGTGGAGATCGCCACTTCACAAGTCCAGGTGCCGACCGCCGTGGACAGAGACATTACAGCAGTGGGATAGTCCTTTAAGTCTCCGTGTATGCACACCACACCCACTGTCCGGCCCGTATACTGGGTGGGCTGTACCAGGGCAGCACTTACCAGGGTTACCAGGCTCCCTGAGTCCAACAGCGCCACTGCCAGGTTATCCCCGACTTGCACCTGGCACAGATGACGATTGTCTATTGTCCCGGGATGCCGGTCGCACACAGTCTCCGGGCATACATGGAAGCCCGGTACCCATAATTAGTCTCCATGGGTTCCCCCACTGTGGACAGTTGGCCCTTATGTGTCCAGGCTCCCGACACTGCCAGCAGACCACTGGGGACGGATCTGCAAGAGGTACATCCCGGGCGGGTTTGGCCGGCCGCCGGACTGGGGTGGAGATTTCCGGGTTTGACTGGCCCTCCCAAAAGAACCCCTGCAGGTTTCTGGTGGCCTCATATCGCTCCACCAGGTCGACCATCTCAAGGGCATTGGTGGGGGATACCTGGCCGATCCAGTGTTGAAGGGGTAAGGCAAGGCCCTCCAAAACATGTCAGCCAGCAGCCGGTCCAGCATAGCAGTCGGACTTAGAACCTCAGGCTGCAGCCATTTTTGCAACCTGTGCAGCAACTCATAGTACTGCGGCCTGGCGGGTTCAGCCACTTTGAAGTCCCACTGGTGGACCCGCTGAGCCCGGACCAACACGCTTACCCCCAGTCTGGCCAGGATCTCCCCTTCACCGTGGAATAGTCAGCAGCCTGGTCGTCTGCCAAATCAAAAAACTTGCTGGGGTCCGGATGCCAGGAACGGAGCAACCACCTCGGCCCACTGGTCACGGGTAACTTTTCCTCACGGCGACCTTCTCAAAAACCGCCAGGCACGCCTCAACGCCGCCTGCGGGGGTCATTTTTGGGATCGCCGCACGGACCGCTTCCGGGCATCATGGACGTGGTGGGACGCTCCTGCCGCCTGTAACGCCATCACATGTTGTAGCAGTAGTTGGTTGGTCTCCCGCTGCTGCACGTTAGCCTCTATGAGAGCCTTCACAGCAGCCTCCATGTTGCCAGAAACTCCTGCTTGCAGCTTTGCTGGCTTAATATATTCCATGCACTTTAGAAAACAAAACTTCGGGCGTTCACGCCAGCCTCACTGCGCATGCCCGCATCCGACACCAAATGTGGGGAGTCGCTCTGGTAGACAGCGGTGCGGGTGCAGTTTAGAGGCAAAACAAGGAGTCCAGATTGTGCAACAAACAGTGTTTTATTCACACTTGCACACCATAAATGAAAAACAGTCTCTTTGGTGACAGTTCACACACAACGGAAATAACGTGGCAAAACAAAAACAGGCCAACACAGGTTCAGTCACCTGGGAGGTGTAGGTGCAGGTTCGCACCACGCTGTCGGCCCAGCCGCAGGAGAATCCAGCTTCAGGTAGCCAGGAACAAAACACCTCCTTGCTGAGCTCTTTCCTCCAGGACAGAGAACTCCTCAGCCCTGTTAGCAACTCCAGGATAATCACAGCCTCCAGCTGCTGAGCTGGCTGAGCTTTTAAACCCAGCCCAAAACCAGGACTGGGTCGTGGGGAGCAGCCACCCACCCTACACTTTAGCTGCTCCCGGTAAGAGCCGGCCCGGATCGGCTTTGCAGCCATGCTATTTAAACTCTGTCAGTAGCACTAGCTGCTGCTGACATCAACAAAAACGGGCTCTTACCTCACCGAGGCTATGAACCTCGGTGACACATACCTGCCATCCACGACGGCACCCTGCACCTTACCACAGTATGGATAAAAAAAGGGTACAGAATTTCATGAAAGGAACACCTTTCCAACCATTAAGAATAGGGGTGGATCAATCATGGTTTAGGAGTTGTGTTGCAGCCAGTGGCATTTCATGGGTAGAGGGAAGAGTGTATTCAATGAATTTCCAACAAATTTTGAAAGCAAACATAACCCCAAATGTAAAAAAGCTAAAGATGAAAAAGGATGGCTTCTACAAATGGATAATGATCCTAAACACACTTCAAAATCCACAATAGACTGAAGGTTTTACCATGGCCCTCACAGCCCCCTGATCTGAACATTATTGGAAATCTGTGGATAGACCTCAAAAGAGCTGTGCATGCAAGATAGCCCAGGAATCTCACAGAATTAGAAGACTTTTGCAAGGAAGAATGCATGAAAATCCCTCAAACAAGAATTGAAAGACTCAGCTGGCTACAAAAAGGGTGTACAAGCTGTGACACTTGCCAAAGAAGGTGCTACTAGGTACTAACCATGTGGGGTGCCCAAACTTTTGTTTTGTGCCCTTTTCCTTTTTTGCAATTTTGAAAATGTAAAAGTTGAAAATAAAGAATTGTTTTTGCTTAAAATACAAAGGAATGTGCAATGTTTAACCTTATGCCCTTTAGAGATTATTTCCTGTTCAGCTTGCTTAACTGTTCACAGTAACAGTAATTTTGACCAGGGGTGCCCAAATGTTTCCACTGTAGCTGATACTAATTTTACTGATATGATTTTGATTCAGTCACTGGGCTGGTCTTCATCTTCCCCGCAATGACCACACACTAATGTGGACCTATGTAAAACTGAACATTTCATAGTCATGTTTAAAACTGAGCCATTATTTTTATTTCTATAATCATGGAAAATAATTCAAATATTGTATTACATATGGTATTATTGGACAAATGTTCCCGTACTATTATTTAACAGCACATCTGTCTTATGTGGGGGAAATCGTTGTTTTCCTATGCGTATCTGTACGTGCACAATGCACATAAAATAGTAAATATTTGCTAAGGAAATCTCTTATGTAACCTATTATAGTGTAAAGTTTTGCTACCTGCGGCTTGATACCTTTATACTGTATTAACCCCTTCCCGCCCAGCGCCGTAATAGTACAGCGCAGCGGGATGTAACTTGCCACCCAGCACCGTACTATTACAGTGCGCTGATCTGGCGGGTGCAGGAGCTGAAAGCCGGACCCCTGCTGTAAAACACAGATGCCAGCGCATTAACCCTTGATGTGCCACGGTCAGTGCTGTCCGCGGCATGTGAGATGTCGGTGCGGGGATCGGAGCAGCCATCAGCTCCTCACGCTGCTGTGATTGGGACCTGATGGCAGGGAAGGCAGCCCAATGCCTTCCTTAGCTATTGTGGCTGCCTTCCAGACCCCCCTGGATCTTACAGGCAGGAAGCTGTAAGTGTATGCATTACAGCCAATGCATTACAATACAGAAGTAATGTGATGCATTGAAAAGGGGATCAGACCCCCAAAATTAGAAAAAAATAAAAATAAAGTTTTACAAAAAAATTAAGTTTCAAGTATAAAAACAACGTCCTTTTCCCAAAATAAAGTTTAAAAAATTGCAAAAAATATAGAAAAAAAAGAAAAGTAGACATATTAGGTATCGTCACATCCATATCGACCAGCTCTATAAAAATATCACATGACCTAACCCCTCAGATGAACACCGTCAAAAAAATTCAATAAAAACTGTGCTAAAAAAACATTTTTTTGACACCTTACATCACTAAAAGGGCAACACCAAGTGATAAAAAAGGCATATGCCCCCAAAATAGTACCAATCTAACTGTCACCTCATCCCTACCTAACAATCGCCTAAAAAATAAAAAAACTATGGCTCTCAGGCTATGGAAACACTAAAATATGATTTTTTTTGCTTCAAAACTGCTATTGTTGTGCTAAAGTGACATATTCTGTATTGCCGCATATTCCGTAACAATCTGCTTTATAAAAATATCACATGACCTAACCACTCAGATGAACACCGTAAAAAATAGTGTGTCAAAAAAGCAATTTTTTGTCACCTTACATCACAAAAAGTGTAATACCAAGCGATCAAAAAGTCATATGCACCCTAAAACAGTACCAATGAAACTGCATGATCTTACCTGTCAGATGAACACTGTAAATAAAAAAAATAAAAACTGTGCCAAAACAGCTATTTTTTGTTACCTTGCTTCACAAAAAGTGCATTATAGAGCAACCAAAAATCATATGTACCCTAAAATAGTACCAACAAAACTGCCACGTTATCCTGTAGTTTCAAAAATGGGGTCATTGTTTTGGAGTTTCTACTCTAGGGGTGCATCAGGGGGTCTTCAAATGTGACATGCCAGCTTAAAATTATCCTAGTGAAATCTGCCTTCCAAAAACCATTTGGGGTTCCTTTCCTTCTGCGCCCTGCCGTGTGCCTGTACAGCAGTTTAAGACCACATATGGGGTGTTTCTGAAAACTACAGGATCAGGGCAATAAATATTGAGTTTTGTTTGGCTGTTAACCCTTGCTTTGTTAGCGGAAAATTTTTTATTAAAATGGAAAATCTGCCAAAAAAGTAAATTATGAAATTTCATCTCCATTTTCCATCAATTCTTGTGGAACACCTAAAGGGTTAACAAAGTTTTTAAAATCAGTTTTGAATACCTTGAGGGGTGTAGTTTCTAAAATGGGGTCATTTTTGGGGGGTTTCTATTATGTAAGCCTCACAAAGTGACTTCAGACCTGAACTTAAAAAGTGGGTTTTGGAAATTTTCTTAAGATTTGCTTCTAAAATTCTAAGCCTTCTAACGTCCCCAAAAAATAAAATGGCATTCACAAAATGATCCAAACATGAATAATACATGTGCGGAATGTGAAGTAATAACTATTTTTGGAGTTATTATTATCTATTATAAAAGTAGAGAAATTGAAATTTGGAAATTTTGAAATTCTTCCAAATGTTTGGTAAATTTTTTTATTTTATTTATATGACTATTTTTTGACTCAATTTTATGTATTAGTACAATATGTGACGAAAAAACAATCTCAGAATGGCCTTGATAAGTAAAAGTGTTTTAAAGTTATTACCACATAAAGTGACACATGTCGGATTTGCAAAAAATGGCCTGGGCAGGAAGGTGAAAACTGGCCCGGGGTAGAAAGGGTTAACTACATATTTCAAATTTCCAAACATGTATCTTGCAGTCATTATGAAACGTGTGAGGGTGCTATCAGACATAGCGACTGTTTCACGCCCTGTGTAGCCAGTGTTGGACTGGCCCACCAGAGAACCAAAGGACTATCTGGTAGGCCCAAGCACTAAAACAATAATAGGTTCCTAATAAAGTAGGGCCCCAAAGGTCTAGCAGAAGTCTCATTTGTGGCTGATTTGGGGACTATTAAAAGGCTTTTCTGACTTTTTTTTTTTTATAGTGATGACCTATCCTCAGGATAGGTTGTTAGTATGTGATTACTGGGGGTCCAGCATTCGGGACCGCTGCAGATCAGTTGTTTGAGAAGGCTGTGGCACTGCTATGATCACCATACCCCTCTTGCAGCTAACCCTAGGACAGTGACTTCACATTCATCGGTTACATAGCCTAGACGCAGCTCAGTCCCATTCAGAAGAATGGTGCTGAGCTGCAATACCAAGCACAGCTGCTATGCAATGTACAGTGCTGTGCTTGGTAAGCTGTGAGGAGGCAGCAGCTGACCACGTTTACCTACCGGTGGGCTTGCTCACAATACTTTGCAGTTAGCCTGACAGGCAGTCAGGAGGAAGGATATTGGCTGGTCCCTCAGGCTCTATGCTAGCTCTGAAGCACAGATGCCATTGTGAGCTCAGCCACTGATGTGATAGGATGTGTCTGCCATGTCTCTGATAGCCATCAATTACACACACAAGACAGCCATCTTAGGATCTTGCAGGGACAGTGTAGCGATTGTGAAGAAGATATATTTAGTTAGATAGATCAAACTACTAGGTAGACTGTCAGGTTTTATAACTAAGGATGGCATAGGGGCAGTTAGTGTACTGTGTGTCTTACAATGAGGACAGCTGGAGCTGTTCATAACTTCATATGTTGCACTGATGGCACGAAGATCCTTTAAAGAGCTTCTACAGTTGATA
Source organism: Bufotes viridis (assembly GCA_033119425.1). Lineage (NCBI taxonomy): Eukaryota > Metazoa > Chordata > Amphibia > Anura > Bufonidae > Bufotes > Bufotes viridis. The sequence continues at coordinate 6,513 of JAKVIS010002380.1, read as the reverse complement.
AGTGTTTTATAGGCTATTTCCCACCACTCCCAGTGGCATATATATTTTTGCATATGCTGCAAAATTGCGCCTTTTTCTTTCCAAAAACGAGTTGCAATATTACTGCAGCTAAGCGTATTTTACTGCGTCAATACCAGTGTATGGTGTTTCAATACCAGTCCCTACTTTGGTCGCAGCCAGGGGATGTCCAATTGGGCCTTTATTCTATTTCCAAAACCCTTTTGCAATTTTCTACCATTTATAAATGTGCAATTCAATGCATTTTAGCGTGTCAACACAGTGTATGGTATGGTTGCAGCCAAGGGACATCCAATTGGGTCTGTATTTGATTCCCAAAGACCTATTGCAATTTTTTTAAGGGTGCAAATAATTTTGTGAGTTATCAGCAGTGTTAGGGTACTTTCACACTTACGTTAAAGTTTTCCGGTATTGAGTTCCGTCCTAGGGGCTCAATACCGTAAAAAAACTGATCAGGTTTATCCTAATGCATTCTGAATCCGTTCAGTATGCATCAGGATGTCTTCAGTTCAGTCACTCATAATGTACTTAACCGGAAAAAATACTGCAGCATGCTGCGAAAATTCCGGAACACTTGCCGGAATGCCGGATTCGGCATTATTTTCCATTGAAATGCATTAATGACGGATCTGGTACCAAGTGTTCCGTCAAAATGGATCCTGTTCTCCGGTCTGTGCATGCGCAGATCTTTAAAAATGCAAAAAATGAATAAATACCGTATCCGTTTTTTCCGGATGACACCGGAGAGACGGATCCGGTGTTTCAATGCATTTGTTAGACGGATCCATCTACAAATGCTTTCCGGGAACGGAACTGCCTGCTGGATCCTCACAATGCGTGAAAGTACCCCTAGTGTATCGTTTGGTTGCAGCCAGAGGATGTTTAACTGGTCCTGTATTTTTTTTAACTAAACTTTTTTATTATTATTTTATTATTATTTTTTTTAATTTTTTTTAGCAATTTTTTACTGTTTTTATGTAATGTTCAATGTAGCTCTTTTTAGTGTGTCAGTTGCAGTGTATAGTGTGGACTGGTCACAGCCAGGGGATGTTTAATTGGGCCTGTAAGAGACAATTTTTGGAACAATTTTTTTATTATATTTTAAAAAGCATAAATCCAACAGTGCATCGTGTTTTTAAGCAGGCTGTTTGTTAACGCCATCAACCATGCGTTTACCCGTAGCTATATATGTTAGTGTCACTCTGATATTATTTATTATTGCTGTCTTTGTGTTAACAACTTGAAAGGGAGGAGAGGAAGGGAGAGAGAGAAATTCATTCATCTTTAGTTGTGAACACAAAGAGAAAAGTTTAATATAACTGCATAATACATTCAGAATAGTAGCTCTGCACAATGTATACCTGTTGCCTACTGTAGCCATATGGTACCTCTAATTAACCCCTTTCTGACATATGATGTACTATTGCTTCTAAAATTCTTAGTCTTCTAATGTCCTAAAAAAATAAAATGACATTTACAAAATGATGCCAACATAAAGTAGACATATGGGGAATGTAAAGTAATAAATATTTTATGAGGTATCACTATCTGTTTTAAAAGCACAGAAATTGAAATTTTGAAAATCGCTAACGTTTCCAATTTTTTTGTAAATTTTAGATTTTTTTAAAATAAATAAAGGTGAAATATATTGATTCAAATTTACCACTGCCATGAAGTACAATGTTTCATGAGAAAACAATCTCAGAATGGTTTCTATAAGTAAAAACGTTCTAAAGTTATTTCCACATAAAGTAACACATTGCAGATATGCAAAAAATGGCCTGGGCAGGAGGGTGAAAAATGGCTCTGTCTTGAAGGGGTTAATATAGCAAGTTCCTTTTGTGGATAAAGCATTATTTCTAGTATAAAAGGTAGCCACATATACAAATACAATTGCCCAGAATATTTCTTGATTTTTTTTTATTATTTCTGTATTTTTTTTATTATGATTGAAACTTTAAATATTTGTTACACATTTATTTAGTGAACAATAGGTCTAATCTGGGTCTATGTTACTGTGGCCGTTTCCATGCCAGGATTTTTTTATTTGTATATGGGACATGCCAGGACTTGTGGTTTTAGGAAACAGCATGCTATTCAGCTGTAGCCAGATGTGACTGCAGCCACAGGATCTCTTCTCATCTGTCAGTGTGTCTGGAGTCTGAACTGATGCTTGATGGCAGGAATAATAGGAAAAATTGACCCTAGTATCCTTAGGTTAACTGTTTAGTTTGGCAAAATCTAGAACAAGTTTTATGATTTTATTCTTTGTTCTTTTGTTGTTAGTTGAAGGTGCACACTTTGTGTTATTGTGCTGCATCAAACTGTTTCACATATACAAATATTGGTTTTGTTATGATGATTGTTCTGCTGCAACGCAATTCTAGAATTTTTTCCTGGCAATGTTTCGTTGGTAAATCATATCCTTTTACATTTTTATTTCTGTTCTAGTAACATAGTATATTAGGCCGAAAAAAGACATTTGTCCATCCAGTTCGACCTGTTTCCTGCAAGTTGATCCAGAGGAAGGCAAAAAACCCCTGTGAGGTAGAGCTAATTTTCCCCACTTAAGGGGAAAAAAAATTCCTTCCCGACTCCAATCAGGCAGTCAGAATAACTCCCTGGATCAACGACCTATCTCTAGTAGCTGTAGCCTGAAATATTATTACGCTTCAGAAATACATCCAGGCCCCTCTTGAATTCCTTTATTGTACTCACCATCACCACCTCCTCAGGCAGAGAGTTCCATAGTCTTACTGCTCTTACCGTGAAGAATCCTTTTCTATGTTTGTGTACAAACCTTCTTTCCAGGGGTCAAGTCCTGGGAAAAAAAGTGTGGGAACTCACCCAAGTGCCTCCGCATGATGTCACAGCGCGCGGCGTTCGCAAAGGGCAGGGGAGGTCGGCTGGAGCAAGTACTGTATTTTTTGCCCTATTAGACACACCGGCCCATAAGACGCACCTAGGTTTTAGAGGGGGACAATAAGAAAAAAATATTTTTCATTACACCTCAGGTCAGACCACCAATCAGACCCCCAATGTTAATCAGACCTCAGCTAACAGCCCCAATACGATCCCCAATGTTAATAAGACCCCAATAAGACCTCAGATCAGACCCCAATATGAATGACCCCCAATCAGACCTCAGATAATAGCCCCATGCCTCATAGCAGCCCCCAGTAGCCTCATAGCATAATAGCCCCATGCCTCTCCATCAGCCCCCAGTGCCTCTATATCATCCCCCAGCAGATCTCATCAGCCCCCAGTGCCTCTAATCAGCCCCCAGTGCCTCTAATCTGCCCCTAATCAGCCCCAGTGCCTCTAATCTGCCCCTAATCAGCCCCCAGTGCCTCTAATCTGCCCCTAGTGCCTCTTATCAGCCCCCAGCAGATCTCATCAGCCCCCAGAGCCTCTTACCAGCCCCCAGGGCCCCATTCACTAGCGCCCAGTGCCCCATCCACCAGCCCCCAGTGCCCCATTCACCAGCCCCCAGTCAGTGCCTCTCCATTCAGCCCATAAAATATGAAAAAAACCCGAAACCCCGTATATACTCAAGTATAAGCCGACTCCCTAATTTTACCCCCAAAAACTGGGAACAGTAGTGACTCGAGTATAAGCCGAGGTGGAAATGGATGTCACTGTTATGGGGGTATCTGTGGATGACGCACTGTTATGGGGGATCTGTGGATGACGCACTGTTATGGGGGATCTGTGAATGACGCACTGTTATGGGGGATCTGTGGATGACCTACTGTTATGGGGGATCTGTGGATGACGTACTGTTATGGGGGGATCTGTGAATGACGCACTGTTATGGGGGATCTGTGGATGACGCACTGTTATGGGGGATCTGTGGATGACGCACTGTTATGGGGGATCTGTGGATGACACTGTTATGGGATGGGGGCTGTGGATGGCACTTATGGGATGAGGGGGATGTGGATGACACTGTTATGGGATGGGGGATGTGGATGACACTGTTATGGGAAGGGGGATGTGGATGACACTTATGGGATGGGGGGATGTGGATGACACTTATGGGATGGGGGGATGTGGATGGCACTGTTATGGGATGGGGGGATGTGGATGGCACTGTTATGGGAAGGGGGGATGTGGATGGCACTTATGGGATGAGGGGATGTGGATGGCACTGTTATGGGATTGGGGGATGTGGATGGCACTTATGGGATGAGGGGATGTGGATGACACTGTTATGGGATGGGGGCTGTGGATGGCACTTATGGGATGGGGCTGGATGGTACTTATGGATGGGGGCTGTGGATGGCATCCACAGATCCCCCATCCTATAACAGTGCCATCCACATCCCCCCATCCCATAACAGTGCCATCCACATCCCCTCATCCCATAAGTGCCATCCACAGCCCCCCATCCCCACAGTTATTCTTACTCTTACTATAATTCTTGCCCCTCTGCCCTCTGTACCTCATCACATGCGGCAGTGAATACTTCAGGCCGGGCGGGAGAGCGAGCGCAGTGTGACTGACGTCACGTGCCTGCGCCGCCTGCTTCATTCATAAAGCAGGCCGGGCAGGCACGTGACATCAGCAAGTCACGCTGCTCTCGTCCGCCCGGCCTGAAGTATTCACTGCCGCATGTGATGAAGTACAGAGGGGGGAAAGCGCTTCCTGGTCCTTTCGCCCTGAAAGAAAGGGAACGGCGTTCCTGCCATGAAAAAAGTGCAGGAACGCCGTTCCCACGCGTTCCCCCTCGACTCGACCCCTGCTTCTTTCCTCTAGACGCAGAGGATGTCCCCTCGTCACAGTCACAGTCCTGCGGATAAATAGATGATGGGAGAGATCTCTGTACTGACCTCTGATATATTTATACATAATTATTAGATCTCCCCTCAGTCGTCTTTTTTCTAAAGTGAATAACCCTAATTTTGATATCCTTTCAGGGTACTGTATATGCCCCATTCCAGTTATTACTTTAGTTGCCCTCCTCTGAACCCTCTCTAGCTCTGCTATGTCTGCCTTGTTCACAGGAGCCCAGAACTGTACACTGTACTCCATGTGTGGTCTGACTAGTGATTTGTAAAGTGGTAGGACTATGTTCTCATCACGGGCATCTATGCCCCTTTGATGCAACCCATTATCTTATTGGCCTTAGCAGCAGCTGCCTGACACTGGTTTTTACAGCTTAGTTTGTTATTTATTAAAATTCCTAGATCCTTTTCCATGTTAGTGTTACTGAGTGTTTTACCATTTAGTATGTACGGGTGACTTGCATTATTCCTTCCCATGTGCATAACTTTACATTTGTCAGTGTTAAACCTCATCTGCCATTTCTCTGCCCAAGCCCCCAATCTATCCAGATCCCTCTGTAGCAGAAAACTGTCCTCTTCAGTGTTAATTACTTTACACAGTTTAGTGTCATCTGCAAAATTGATATTTTACTGTGCAAGCCTTCTACAAGATCATTAATAAATATATTGAAGAGAATAGGGCCCAATACTGACCCCTGAGGTACCCCACTAGTGACAGTGACCCAATCTGAGTGTGTACCGTTAATAACCACTCTCTGTTTTCTATTACTGAGCCAGTTACTTACCCACATACAGATATTTTCTCCTAGTCCAAGTGTTCTCATTTTATATACTAACCTTTGTGTGGTACAGTGTCAAATGCTTTGGAGAAGTCCAGATATATGACATCCACTGATTCACCCCGGTCAAGTCTAGAACTTACCTCCTCATAGAAACTGATTAAATTAGTTTGACATGACCGATCCTCATGAAGCCATGCTGATATGGTGTAATTTGTTTATTTTCATTGAGATACTCCAAGATAGCATCTCTTACAAAACCTTCAAACAGTTTACCCACAACAGATGTTAAACTTACCGGCCTATAATTTCCAGGCTCTGTTTTTGGACCCTTTTTGAATATTGGCACCACATTTGCTATACGCCAGTCTGGTGGAACATTCCCTGTCAGTATGGAGTCCGTGAATATCAAAAATAAGGGTCTGGCTAGACATCACTTAATTCCCTTAGGATACGGGGTGTATGCCATCCGGTCCTGGCGATTTGTCTATTTTAATCTTTTTAAGTCGCTGCTGTACTTCTTCCTGGGTCAGACAGGGCACTTTTAAAGGGGAATTTACTTTTACATTTTGCATTTCATCTGACAGTCTATTTTCCTCAGTGAAAACAGTGGAGAAGAAAATATTTAATAGCTTAGCTTTATCCTCGTCGCTTTCTGCAACTCCCCCCTCATTGCTATGTAGCGGGCCGACTCCTTCAGATTTATACTTTTTACCATTTATATAATTGAAAAACATTTTAGGGTTAGTTTTGCTCTCTTTGTCAATTAATCTCTCGGTCTCTAGTTTGGCAGTTTTTATTAGTTTTTTACATATTCTATTTTTTTCCTTATAGTTTATCAGAGCTTCCTGGCTCCCCTCCTGTTTTAGTGATTTATATGCTTTCTTTTTGTCATTTATTGCTTTTTTACGGTTCTATTTATCCACATT